>APFE030923612.1:0-10927 GCA_000404065.3 Pinus taeda | reverse complement strand
AAAATCCGCTTCAACTTTGATAATTGCAGAAGAACGATGATTACCAGGGACATATTTTGTATATATTGGTTATTGAATTGGCCAAAAATTTCAATAAAGATTTGGTCAAAGACGTGAATGAAAAGTTATTTAAAAAAGGCATAATAATAATTGATCATGAACATGTGGCGAATATAACAAAATACGAAGAAACAAAACATCAATTGATTCAAATAGAGGTAATCACAAGGAGACAGTGTGATACTCCTCGCGCTTTGCTATCAAAGACATGACTCTTTTTATATTATTGTGATTTTCATTTAAACTTAATGGTTGTGTTAGCGAGGATTGAAATTGATGGATTATGTAATTAAATTTTATATTTTGAATAAAATATTTACCTTAGGGAAACTATAAGAAAGAGGACATGAGTAATAGATACTTCTTTCTATTCTAGAAAAGTTGTTGAGTGGTGAAGTCCACAGAGTGGACCTTCCCAAAACTTTTCTCCTCAAAATCCCAAGAGAAATAAATTATTAAGAAAATACCATAATTGGTGGGAAATATTATGCACTATGCTAAAAAAATAGCCTAAGAGAAATGATAAGTTGGGTGCAAAACAGAAGAAAGCACAACAAAAGAGAAGGGCTTGATCTAAAAGAAAAATGAAATACTTTTTCCTAATTACAATATAAAGCCTAGGTAATTAAGGGTTGTCGACCCTAAAAGCATGACTCTACTAAGGAAAACTCTATTGGCAAGAGTTATAAAAATACCACTAAGAAATATAGAAGGGGATTCCTAAAGGCAAGAAGTCTGAGCTCGAGGGAATTATTAGTGGAAATTAGATGGTTGCGAGGAACTTTCTCTCTCCCTAAATATTCCCAAATGGTTGGTTACAATCATATATATTCCTTAATTTTATTTACTATATGGTTGTGAGTTTTGTTATAATGGTTGATTTACACAAGAAAATAACTATGGTGGTTACATAGAGAAAATTGTTATGAACAAGATTATGCCTATAGTAGTTACTATAAACCAATTTTACTTGCATATGTATTTTAGTTATTATAGTTATTACAACAAAGTTATATATTTAAATTATACTAAATAGATTATAGTATATTAACGAGATTTTACATATATTAAATTTTTTTTACACAGTGAATCGCGTAAATATCAAGCCAATCCAGGGAGACCCAGGATCAAACCTATAGCTTCCACTATAACACCAAGAGTATAAGCCACACGTGTAATTTCGCGTTTGTGGAGTCCGCCCCTCTAAGCCGCAACCATTAAAGCGTCACTAATACTCATGAGATTTGACTAGGTTCTCCTGGGCTTCGCCCAAAACAGACCTACGTCAACCGCACATGATATAGAATTACAAAGTTAAATGGTGAGATTTAAAGGGGATCCTAACCTAGCTCTTGGAAGGAGAATCTAAATAACTAGACTCTTAGAGTATCTAACCACAGAGAATATAAGGGTAAATTTTATGATTGACGGTAGACCTTGAAAAGATAAATTAAGATTGTAAATTAATCAAATAAGAATTCCTCCATGAGAGGGAGTGCGATCCGAATTGAATGGAAACTGTTGTGAGTTCTTGTAGATTAATATGGTTAATAAATGCGAATAAGGAAACATATAATAACTATAAAATTTCCGTAAAGAAATAAATATGTTAGCTATGTTTGCGAGTCTAGCAAGGAAACATTAGTATTTGGAGATAACATATTCAATCCACTCTTCAATTATATAATCATATCCTAGGTGGATATGCAGAGACTATTGGGAGCAAACAAAAATTAATGTTTGAGATAATAAATGTGGTATAAGTAAACTGATCATACAACAATATACAAACATATTTGAGAATGGAATTAATACAAATATTATAGATATAGATTTTATCTGCAAATATATATATAATATATATATATATAATATATATATATATATATAATATATATATTCATGAATGTGAGTGGGTGGGGTGATTAGAGTCTATAAGTTGAATATAATTGCAAAAGAACTATCATTGAGAAAAGTATAGAAACATATTCGAGAATGGAATTAATATAATAATATGTAAAATATTATAGATATAGATCCTATTTTGCATATATATATATATATATGAGTGGGTGAGGTGATTAGAGTTTATAAGTTGAATACAATTGCAAAAGAACTATCACTGAGAAAATTATATAGGGAGAAACGTTTTTGAGAAATTCCTCTTTAATTAAAGGATACCTACTTTATTGGCGGATGTGAATATCACTAGAGATATATGGTGTAGCCTTAAAAGGTTTACTAAAAGTAGAATTTAGCGAAGTGTTAACCTCTGTCATTCAAACCAACTACATGCAAAGTTCATTTTAGGACAAACACAATAATTTAGGGAAAATTAAGAACTATTAGGGATTTACTATAGAACATAAATAATTGGCCAGAGGAAAAAAAAAATAACCAGGAAAAAGTATTCACATAAACAATATACACAAAATTTAACTGGGAAAAACCTAAATCTAGGGAAAAACACAACCCAATGAGATCTCATTACCCTTCGCGAAAATCCTAGCCAAGATGGCCAAGTCAGCCTTCACCACTCACCTGGAGGCTTACATTACAATGAAGTATTCCTAACCTTTTATAGGATTCATTACATGCAATACCATAAACATAAAACCATGGGTGCACAACACCATGTGCCCTAAAACTATCATTGTTTACCTAGTCAACTTTGACTCTATCCCAAGTCAAGTTTACTTAGCAATTCCTCTGTTAAATTTGACTTGGGGTTCCTTGACTAACTCTAGCTAAACATATTAAGTGAAACAATTCTGCTCACTTTAGCCCTTACCCCCCTCAAACTTTTTACCTGGGGTATCTGTTAACGCGACATCCCCTATAACCTAGGTCTAACCCAGACTTTACCAGTGATCACCTAGGAGTACGCATGACATACCAGGTCTTACAACAGTATGCCCATTTACATGTAATAAAAATTGACTCCATGTTCATCCATTAATTAATCCGCGTTCACATATCCTCTCTTGCTTTTGCAGTATAACAAATGAGCATGGTCTCTTGCATCTCCTCTCTCGCTTTTGCAGTATAACAAATGAGCAGGGTCTCTTGCATCGATGACAACAAAATTACGTGCATTACATCTGTAATTGATTCATCCTTAATTTCTCGCGGTCAATCCATGACTTCCCAATCATGTTAGCCACTAATTGACCATGGGAGAGGCTTTAGACAAACTGTTGCATTTCTCTAATTCTATTCACTTTCGTCTGTAGGAGGACCATATAACTCCCCCAACTCAACGCAATATTTTAAGGGAATCATTCTCGAATTCCAATTGCTTTAAGACCTCGAATGACTGGCCTTTTAAGGTGTTCCCCTACACTGCGCTTCTTCAGCGTGCACCGTGGCTTTTCTCCTCTTGTTTCTTCATAGACCATATTCCAAAAAAAATCATTTGTAATGCAAAAAAGCAACCAATAATGGTGAAGAAGTTAGAAATAATGGAGAAATGGTTATGTGGTTGTAACGTACCTTCTTAGTTTAGGAGTTGTTCCTAGAGTTTAGGAGGTTGTTTTCAGCCACCTATTTTTCAGTCATGTATTTAATATGTAATCTTCATCCATGTAATGGAGTGAGTGTGATTGTGAGCGTGTGTCTCCTCCTTTGTATGAGTGCAGTCTCCAGGTGATGTACACACCTGTGAGCTGCAACTCCTTCTGATTAATTCAAAGTTTAATTATTTTTATCTTGGTATCAGAGCTTAGGGTAGAGGTAGCCTTAAATTTTTATTTTTTTTTGGGATGTATCATTAGTTGCACATCTGTAGTGGTAGGAGAGCTTGTAAATGTATCTGTGTGATCAGGTGGAACTGCAGTAACACCTGGAGTGAAGGGTCTCAGATGACTAATCATCTCTGAGCTGGAGAAAAGGTTGAGCAATTGGCGCTACTTTTTAAAGAAAAAGCGCACCATTGGTGTTGGTTTGGGGCTGAAAAGCGCACCAGGAGCAATTGGCGCTACTTTTGGGCTGAAAAGCGTGCCATTGGCACTGGTTTTGGGCTGAAAAGCGCACCAGGAAAATTATAACTAAAATTGGCGCGGATCTGTGGCTGTTAAGTGCGCCAATTTTCATGCACTTTGTGAATTTTTGTTTTCCGCAATTGGCGCGGATTTTTAGCTATTCAGAGCGCCATAGAGCCAACCTCTTTCTCTCTGGAAATCTGCAATTTTTTTTTTTTGGTTGCAGATCTGGAGTTGCCCGGTGGTGGCAGGTGGAGATTTCCGCTGGGTGGCAGCAGATTTGATTTGCTCGATGGTGGCGAATTGAGGATCCTTGATTAGCTCGGAGGTAGCAGATCAGATATGCCCGGTGGTGGCGAATTGGGGTTCCGTGATCGGACCTGCCCGGTGGTGGCGAATCAGAGCTCTGTGATCTGCTCGGTGGAAGCAGATCGGTGTTTTGCCTGGTGGTGGCGCAGTTCAGCTCCTTGATCTGTTCGATGGAAGCAGATCGCCCTGCCTGGTGGTGGCATGTTGGAGCTTTCTTATTGATCTGTTCGGTGGTAGCAGATCGGTTTTGCCCGGTGGTGGCATAGTGAAGTCCCTGATCTGTTCGGTGGCAACAGATCGGACTTGCCCGGTGGTGGCACAGTGAAGTTGCTGATCTGTTTGGTGGTAGCAGATCGGACTTGCCCGGTGGTGGCCGATTGAAGTGTTCAGTTGGGCGAAAATGAACAATAGTTTGGAATGATACCTCCACGAATCTGGCAAGCTCGATGGAACGAACTTCTCTAACTGGAAGTTCAAAATGCAAATTTTGCTGGAGAGTGCGAATGCATGGTTGATCGTCTTGGGAAATGAGCAGAGAACTGGAACACCGACCCAAGAACAGGACTGGGATAAGAGAGAAACAAAGGCGAAATTCATACTGAAGATGTTTGTCAAAGACAACATTATCCCCCATATCAGAGATTGCAAGTCGGCGGCGGATATATGGACCACAATCAAGAATCTGTACGAGACACAGAACACAAATCGTGTTCTGGCACTCAAGGGAAAATTGTTTGCATTAAAGATGGATGAGAATGAATCCGTTGGTGGATTCATGGCCAGAGTCAAGGATCTGAAAGACAAATTGGGAGCCATTGGAGAGAAGGTATTAGATTCAGATCTGGTTACACTGCTGATAGAACTGAACAGTGAAGAAGAAGAAGAGCAGGAGCAGGAGCAGAAACATGAAGAAGTAGTAGTAGATAGTGTAATAAGTGATAATACAGGCCCGAGAAGTGCTGAAACATATAGAGTTGAGGTAAGTCCTTTACCTAGAAGATCATGTAGGAAGACTAGACTACCTGCAAAATTGCAAGGCTATGCTTTAATGTCCAAAATTTTAAACATTGTAGAACCTTCAAACTATGAAGAAGCTAGTAAATCAGATGAATGGAAGGCTGCAATGCATGAAGAAATGGAATCAATATATAGAAACCATACTTGGGACTTAGTTGAGTTGCTAGAAGGAAAAACCCCTATAGGTTGTAAGTGGCTGTATAAACCTAAGATAAATGCAGATGGGAGTGTAGAAAAATTCAAAGCCAGACTAGTAGCAAAGGGTTATTCACAGCAAGAAGGCATAGATTTCGATGACACCTTTGCCCCTGTAGCTAAACTAAATACAATTACAATGCTAATATGTCTAGCAACAAGACATAAATGGAAGTTACACCAGTTAGATGTTAAGTCTGCATTTCTGAATGGAGAATTAAAGAAAGAAATTTATTTAGTACAGCCTCCTGGTTTTGTGAAAAAGGGACAGGAGCATTTAGTGTGTAAATTGCATAAGACACTTTATGGTTTGAAACAAGCACCCAGGTCATGGTATGACAAAATTGATTCATTTTTTATTGAGCATGGTTTTCATAGGAGCCTCAACGATCCAAACCTGTATACCAAGATAAATAAATAGAGGCAAATCATTTTGATTTCTTTGTATGTGGATGACATGATAACAACAGGGAATGCAGATAATTTGATCAAAGAAATCAAGCAGCAAATGTCACAAGTATTTGAAATGAAAGACCTTGGAGATCTTCATGATTGCCTAGGTTTGGAGGTGTGGAAAGATTCTGGTCAAACTTTTCTAACCCAAGGAAAGTATGCCAGAACCCTGTTGCAAAAGATTCAGAATGGAACAGTGTAAAACAACATCAACACCATTGCAGCAGAATCTTAAGTTAAGCAGTGACGATGGCACAAAACATGTGGATGCTACTTTGTATAGACAGCTAGTCGGAAGTCTGATCTATCTCATGACAACTAGGCCTGATCTGGCATACTCTGTTAGTGTGCTAAGCCAGTTTATGTCCAAACCACTTGAAAATCACTGGAATGCAGCAAAATGTGTGTTGAGGTGCCTTAGTGGTACTTGTAATTATGGTCTTTTATACACTGACATTTCTGATGTTACTTTAGCAGGTTATTCAGATTCAGATTGGGCAGGCAACCTGGATGATCGTAGATCCATCACAGGATATGCATTTAGTATTGGATCTGGGGTTATTTCGTGGAGTAGCAAAAAGCAAAGTACTGTAGCATTATCATCAGGTGAAGCAGAGTACCAGGCGTTGTGTGCAGCAACATTCGAAGCCATTTGGTTGAGGAGATTGCTGAGTGATACAGGCGAAGGACAAAAAGAAGCAACCATCATCAAAACTGACAACCAAAGCATAATAAAACTTGCATACAATCCAGTTTTCCATAAGAATACTAAACACATTGATACTCAGTTTCACTTTGTACGAGAAACGATACAGTCTAGGGAAATTTGTGTGGATTATTGTAATACTTGTGATAATGTAGCCGACATTTTTACTAAGCCTCTAGGCCGAATAAAGTTTGAGTTATTTAGAGGGATGTTAGGTGTGCAAAATAACCCTTTCTCCATTAAGGGGGGGAGTTAGAAATAATGGAGAAATGGTTATGTGATTGTAATGTACCTTCTTAGTTTAGGAGTTGTTCCTAGAGTTTAGGAGGTTGTTTTAAGCCACCTATTTTTCAGTCAGTATTTAATATGTAATCTTCATCCATGTAATGGAGTGAGTGTGATTGTGAGCCTGTGTCTCTTCCTTTGTATGAGTGCAGTCTCCACGTGATGTACACACCTGTGAGCTGCAACTCCTTCTGATTAATTCAAAGTTTAATTATTTTTATTTGAAGACCTTCTGCAGATTTACTAAATTTGCACAATCTGTATTCAATATCGATCCTTGACTTCCATTTTTTTTTATGATAACCAATGTCACCATCCACGATGCCCTCACCACGACCTGCAAAATTTGCTTGTACTTGTCTGCGTGCTTGAACTCTTCCAAGTCCAATGTCTCCTTATCTTCATCGATGCCCATGCGATTTCGTTATGTGCCCAAACTCATGCCTCCACCTGCGTCGCCTGCTCCACAATGTCCTCCACAATGTCCTCGCTCACATGTGTTAAACATTCATATTTATGTTGGCCATGTCCAGTATGCCCATTTCACTCTTACCACTATGGATCTCCTTTGCGTCCTCGCATATCGCTGCAACAGTGATCCTCCAGGACTAATTTCTCCGCACACGACCAACCAACGAATTTTAATTATGTCGTATTCAAACATTTACTCGCTATTCTCATCTACTATCACCGTTAGAGTGGTGCTCTACCTCTACAATCCCTTCACACGCATCAGATTGGGCAATACTAGTAGACTCATTGATTTGGGGGCTCTTCATGGGAATGACAGCGCATCCCAAGATCAAATCTGAGACGTGAGGAAATTCATTTCAAAATGTCAGGTCTGCAAAGTGGGTCTAGGCCCTCCACAATAATTAATCTCTCGTTCACGACCTTCAGTCATGAGACTCCATTTGCAGAAAATTTCGACATCCCAATCAGTGCAAATGCTACCACCAACTTGGCTGCTCTCACCATGGCCTGAAAGTCATGCTTGTCTTTTGACATTCAACTGATTTCACCACAAATTCACGTTGTCTTCCAACCTACTGATCCCGGCATCAACGCCAACGCTTACAGAGGTACGCACTACAAAATTCATGTAGATGGATTCACAACATGGAACTCCATGGATAGATCCACCTCTTTCGCACTGGAAAGATCCACACAACAACAACAATCTTTTAGGAAAAAATGCAGGCCACTAAAAAATGATCCTATATCAACATCAAATAGCATATCTATCGAGCTTTATTCATTAGACCCTAAATCTCTGGCGATAGAATCGTCCCTCTGAAGCCAACTCTCAGCTCTGATACTAGTTATTAAGGATTTACATGAACAATAAATAATTTTCGAAAGGAAAAATAAAATTAATCAAGAACAAGTATTCACATGAACAATACGCACAAGATATAATTGGAAAAACCTAAATCCGGGGAAAAACCCAACCCAATGAGATCTCATTATCCTTGGCCAAAATCCTGGTCAAGATGGCCAAGTGAGACTTTACTGCTCCCCTCTACGTCTAAATTACAATGAAGTATTCCTAGCCTTTTATAGGCTCCATTACATGCAATACCACAACATAAAACCATGAGTGCACAATACTATGTGCCACAAAACCATCATTGTTTACCTAGTCAACTTTGACTCTATTCCAAGTCAAATTTACCTAACAAAAACTACCTAATACAAAGAAAAGATGATGAAATTCAGTTGAACTCAAAGTATTATATTTGATGTTATACATTAAAAAAAATGGAAAGAGAATAATTGGATTGGTATGACATTTCATATTGAACTCTCGAATTAAATTACTAGAAAATTAATTTCATCCCACACAAATGCTTATAGAGAATACAAAACCCTTTGAGCAGAGTAACAGTGGTTATATATATATATATATATATTTATATATATTATACTTATGCAAGAGAAAGTCAACATTTAAAATTGATGGACTGAAATTCAATCAAACAACATAACATTTTATATAGTCTCTCAAATATCTGTACATTAAGTCTGATGATAAAGACTTGTAAGTCACAAGTAAATATACACATAGACTTGTAACCTGAAGGCAAAAAATACTACAGTATTTAAAGGCTCACTTCCTTAGATATATTTACAACCTGCTCATGGTTAGAAACCAAACACGAAGGAAGACCCTACAATCAGGTCCAAAGAACAATGATTTTTGGACTCTGCCAATGAGCCGATTATAGTAATATATTAATAAAGCACTAGATAAAGCAAATGCAGCTAGCCTGGGATGAGAAGAAGTTGAATATAATCATTGTGGTTGATAGTTAACTCACAAATAAGGCACAACCAAGATGAGCACACTCCTTTTAATAACATGTACCTATAAGGAGATCATTTTAAGAAATTAGTAAAGCAAGGATTGTGGACATTATTAGATAGAAAGAATATGAAGAACTAGAGAGTAAAAATATATACACCTGAGAAAGGAAAGAAAACTTATTCTACGGAACCCTTTGGAATTTACCAAAATATATTTTTGTCAATATAGTATAAATGTGGGAAAAGGTGGAAATTGTGAAAAGGAAAGAAAATTCCCCAAGTAATGCATAAGATATAAATCTTTTGGAACTGGAATGAGACATGTCATAAAGCAGATCTCATTTAGGAGTGTTACTCGGTTCAAATATTAAAACCCTATTATACTAATATCCAAACCATAGGAAGGGAAACCCGACAATTTACCAAAGAAAAAGGGGTAGGGAAAGTTACCTTGAAGGAAACAATACCCTGGCGCTAGAGTGAGGAAATCAATCCCCCTCAACTGAATGGTTTTCTCCCTGGAGAGAAAAGAAAATAAAATGAGGGTTGATTAGCCGACTCTAGACATGACAAACTTGTAACAAAAATTAATGAATCTGAACGGTAAAATATTTGCCAGGAAACAAGTTGAAAAAAAAAAAAACCTTTATAAACGCATGTAAAATTATCTATAACTTCGTGCGCCATATCAAAGGTAGAACATTAATATATGTAAACCAAAAGGTTGGAAAATGTAAAGGAAAGTGAATACACTTTAAACAAAATCTTACCAATTTGACCAAGGTTCAAAACATGTCACTATTTTCTCTACACAAAGAATGCATAGAAGAATGTGGGTCAAAACTGTAGGAATAAGGAAATATGAGAAGAAGAAGCATTGTTTATAGTATAAGGTCGACCGATACTATGGCCGCAATGAAACAATTCCGAACAATCAAATGAAAAAAATAAGAACATGATTTTCTACCCTAAGTTATAACTTGTGATAATGTCCACCGTTGGATTTCTAAACCTAATGGAAACCGTTGATTTCAAGATCAGTACACATGCCCCATGAAGGTAGGTGAGGCTGAGTACTTGATCCCCTCATGTTTAGCTACATGTCTTGGGAAGAGAATCTATAAATTATAAAATTCACCTAAGATAGCAAGAAGCCCATTATAACATAAATGCCAGTTGAAGTAATGAAATATATATTAGGTGCTACAACTAATTGCATGTAAAGTTATCTATTAAGGCCAAATATGAGGAAAAATAGGACGGAGACACTAACTTCCTTGCACACATTTACTAACGGAATATGGGTAGGACTATTACCTTGGGTAATATTATTATTGAAGAATAAGATTAGAGCGGTTTAAAGGATAAGAATCATTACTATATGAGTCATAAACCCAATCATCTTTTGAATAGGAATTGGGAGTGTTATGAATTTCTCAATAAAATTGATATGGTATGAATGTGAATAGGTAATCAAAGGTGTAAGTTAGTAGTTATGGTAATGAATGGTTTTCAATCATAAGAGCTTTACTAATTAGGTGGTAAAAGGTAGTTTTCATCCATATATTTATACGATTGGATCATACTTTGGACATAATAATAAATGTGTACTATT
>APFE030923610.1:26717-71101 GCA_000404065.3 Pinus taeda | reverse complement strand
CCTCTATCGCAATGAGTGGGTCTAGCAACAAACTAAACAAACTAACATACACTTTCCTAGCTTATGTTTGACAAATGCAAAAGGAAGGAGAAACCTACCTCATTATGATGCTAATCGCTCGATCCTTAATGACTGCTTTGAATCTTTCACTTCAGGACTTGCTCCTTAGTTGTTCTTCATATTTGAGTACCTGCAAGGAAGATCAAAGAGCTATGCAAGATACAAGAGCATATATGGCATACATCAAATAGAAACTACTTAGTAGATCAAGGAGTATTTAGCTAAAAGTATAAACATTTACACAATTATGGAAAGTGAACATCATATGTATATATTAATAAGCTAAAAAGGGAAGCATACAACCTATGCCTTGATGTTGGAGACCTTCTTTTGGTGAGTTTACAAGTCCAAGAAAAGACTCTTCAAGTGCTCCTTCTCCAAGTTAGAATGGGTAGCATGTAAGCATAATCTTAGCATGGTGATGCACCAATCAATGACCAACCATTTGGGGATGGAAGGGAGTGAATTTATCGAAAAGGAGAGGGGAGTTAGAGATCCACAAAAGAGGGAGGGAGGTCCACATATCAAGGGGAAATCCCATGATGATAATATCAAGAAGCCCAAATGAGAGAGCTCAACCATATCAACAACAACCAATATCCAGCTCGTTGTTCCCGAAGGTTTTAGTGAGCGAAGCTTCTCCTCCAGTTTGGGAAATCCTGCCAGAAGAGGTTTAGGGTTTTCCTATGAAAACTCGCGTTGGAAACGCGAGTGTATAAATAAGCAACCTGCCATCAGCACGGGTAGGCAGTGGAGCAAAACTCGCTGATGCCAAAAATTAGGTTTTTAGGCAACCTTCTCCAGAATGGATTCAGGGCAGTTTTCCTTTAATTCTTTAGGGAGGTTTTGGTTTGTATATCATGATGGATATGTTGCATAGTAGTCAATTTTTTGGCACTTCGAGATGTGGCATGGGAAGTGAACTGGAGGCATGACCAAATATTGTGTAACAGATGCCCCCTAAAGCATGAAGGAAGAACAGGGAGTGATGGCTGAGATGCTTTACAAGTCAGTGCAAGGATGAGAAAAACACAGTTAGGAGACCTGCAAATCAAACATATACATATCTGACATCTCTGATGAGAATGCCTAACAATACAGGAATAGGCATCTAATAATACATGAATCTGTGATATGGATGCAGCCATCCATATAAAAGGGATCATGTGCAAAGATCCTCAGTATGGTCGCAACCATCTGAATATAAAGGATTGTGAATATGGACCCACGTTATGGTTGCAGCCATCCATCCAAAGGAAACATGTGTACAATCATGAATGACTCATAACTCCACGCAATCTAGATTTTATCAGAAAAAATCTAGGGTATTGCGCTTTGTCTCAACCCAATCAATGTATGAATTCTAACATGTGAATAGATGTGTCGAAGTCGAACATGATAGAAACCCACCTTATTAACGCTCTATCATGTGAACCATTAACAAGCACGAGAGAAACCACCAATGATGACAATGGCTCTCAAGGTACTGTTAGTGTCAGTCTTTCCAGCCTTTCTCCCGTGATCAAATATACTCTTACAAAGTGATTTTGAAGTGTCAAGGTCAAATTTTGTCATTTCAGTGAGTCTTCAAGCAAAATTTGGTCACTAGGCATTAGGTCTAGGGTTTGCTTTTACTCCTTCTAAAGTTGTCCAAATGGTGGTATATGTCATAATTTAGCTGAGTCTATCATCATTCATAGGGTTTTCATTATCATTTTAGTGTCTAATGAGTCATTTTATACCTTATTCATGCTTCAGTTGTGCCCAGGCAAGGTCATTTCCCTCTCCTAGGGTTTTGAAGCCATTTTCTCTCAGATGGTCAAATCATCGGCAAAACTTGTTTCCTGATGTTCATACACCTTCCCCTATCCTTCATGTACCTTATCAAACACTTCCCATCCCTTAGATCCGCCAAATTCCTCATTTTTGCACAAACCCTAGTTTCTAACTACAACCTGGCAATTTTCTAGGTTTGGCTTGTGATTTGCCCTTTTGGACCCCTTCCCCTCACTCAATCTCTGATATTCAACTTTCCCCTGCTTTCTAACATCCCTCCCCACTCCCAAAAATTTCCCCAAGAATTTAGAAGCCACTATCCCCTTCATTTCGCTTCATTTCGACAAAATTCCTTGTTTCACACATTGGGGCAAGTTTCACTCAAATGATGTTTCAGATCAGTCAAAGATGAATTTTGGGAAACTGAGAGAGGTTTTTGTCCATAACATGCCAAAGAAGCAAAACCTCTTTCACGTTTTTCACAGGTGTCATGGTTTTAGAGAAATGTCAAAATTACAATCGTCGGATCCAAGGTGGTTGGCCAAAGCACAAAAACCGAAGAAGAAGACCAACCCACTCCGCATCTTGACCGAGGCTTCTCTCACTCACCATGATACCCCTTAGCCTCCTCCTAGCAGCAAACCCAAGAAAATTTGAGAGTTTTGAAGCATTTTGGGCATTTTTGAGAATTTTACAGGTTTTGGCCATTTGAGTGGTCTCACCCCGTGCACGACCAGTCATGGGGACAGCTCAGAATGGGGAAAACTCTACATTTTTGGAATTGTCATGCAAAAATACACTTGCCTATGGATGTGTTTCAGATTTTATGAAGATTTGGGCTTCCAAAAGCTCAAAATACATGCAAATTTTGACTTTCTGCCCCTTTTTTGAGTTGCAGAAAGCTGCCTTGGGAGAAATGACTTTTGAGGGTCAAATCAACTCCAAATTCAGAAATTCCAATGGGGTTGGAAAGTAGACTCACAGACCTTTCCAATGAGCTATCTTGCACCTGATTTGGACACCGGGAAGGCCCTCAAACAGAGCTGTCAATGCGCGCGACATCAAGTGAGGGCGCGACAAACTAGGGAAATTTCACTGTTTTGACCAGTTCGGCAGCAAAACACTGTTTTCACCTTGGTTGACTTTTGAAGCATGTAAATGATGGATTTTTGTGTAAATTTCATGGCACTTAGATACTTTTACTCTTCTTGACCACTTCTAGAAGTTTCTTTGATGTAAATGGTAAATATTTAATGCATGGATAGGTTTCCTAAAGTTTTAGAGGCAAGTTGTTGTAATTGCCTATTATCTAGTGATTAATTTAGAATTAGTTGCAACAGCTCCTAGGAAGCTGAGCTCGACCCCTAGAGGTGGGGAAAGGAGTTAGATCTTCTATATTATGCCTTCTCTTACTCATTTTCATGGTTGGACTCTTGAGGGAGAAACTCTATTGTATATTTTACTTGTATCTATGCAATTTGAGGAAAAGGAAGGCCAGGGTTTTGCAGACATCATTGTGGATTCTTGTGGATTATTGTGCTGGTGGTGTGTTTCCTACTTGTAATTGTAAGTGTGTTTATGTGTTCCATCTCTTATTCTATTGCTGCTAATTAAACAAAAGAAGTGATAAAGTCTGAATTCATGCATGCCATGCTCAGCTTTCAATTTTGTTTAATATTTATGTTTTCCACTGTCTAGAGAGGATTTAAAGTCATTGTTTGCCCCCCTTTAGCCTCTCTTCTTTTCTTCTTGACCATCCATCTCAGCTAAAGGCATCAGCACAAACTCCTACCTTGCCCCAAAGACCCACCTGCAAAAACTGAGCTCAATCCCCGCACCCTGAATTGCACTCCCTCCAATTGCCACCAAAAATCCCAAAAACTTTAAATCAACCCTCATTATCAGTTTACTATCCTAATATCAGTGTTTCTAATTGGTCAACTCATCCTATTGAAAAATCCACCGAGTTTGACCGGAGAGAGCCTTCTCCTGCCTCGTAGGGCTAGCTACGAGGCTGAATGGTTTGATGTAGCCTTGAGATTTGTCTATCTCAGCCTAGGTGAAATTTCAAGTGCTAACACCTGTCACTCTAACTCAAAAAAGACAAAATCTACAAAAGGACACACTAAGAAAAGAAACTGCTCCTGTAGGTCAGAATAAAGACAAGGGCATTGTCATACTGAATCTTTATAGAACAAATGAAGTCTCCACCAACAATGTGAGGGAAGACAAAGAATTGCAAACTGAAATCCACAAGAAGGAATCTCAAGCTAAAGGCGAAAAAAAAAGGAAGGACATCACTGCAAAAGAGGTAGAAAAGCAATATAATATTTTTAGTTTGGAGAATGAAATTTCTAAATTGAAGATTGTTGTTCCCCTCACTGAATTGGTAAGGAATGGCAAATATAAATTTCTAATTGCAAAGATGCTTAAGGTTGAGCAGATGTCTGATACAGTTAATGTGGATGATGATGAGCCAACAATCCTTTTTGGTTCAGCCTTAGAAGGAGCTCCTGAAGATAGTGAAATCCCTCCTTTTTACCTAAGTCTTAAACTTCATGATTTTATCCTTCATAATGCCATGATAGATTCTGGCACCTCACATAATTTGATGCCTAAAGCCATCATGGATAAACTAGGACTGAGTATCACCCAAACTTACCATGATCTTGATTCCTTTGACTCTAAAAGAGTGAAATGTCTTGGCCTCATTAAGGACTTGGTAGTGTCCTTGGACCAAATCCCAACCAAAAATGTACTCATGGATGTTGTAGTTGCCAATATTCCTCCTAGGTTTGGCATGTTTCTTTCAAGGTCTTGGGGAGAAAAAGGGCACTCTCCAACTTGACTTTTAATATCCCACTATCCTTATTTTTGGAAAAATCCAGAAAATTTATAGGGAAAAGAAGATGAAATTTATGATCAACAGTAAGGAGAGGCCAGTTAATCATCCTATACATGCTGTCCATACTAATCTTGATTCTTTCATTCTGTTTAGTGATATAAATTATGTTGATTATCAAAGTCAGCTAGTGGAAATTTCAGAAGTTCCCAAGGTAATGAGCAACATACATGAAGTGATTACAGTAGAAGGTAAAGAGGTTGGTGAAGAATGTTTTAAGCCTACAAATGCTATGGAGGAAATTCAAAGAATAGTTCAAAAAACAAAATTTTTTGAGGTAGCTCGTCAAAATCCTAAAGAGCAAAAAGTTCAGCCTTCAGAAATCATTTTTCCAGATGAAGAAAATGGTTTTTGGACTATGGAGTTTGATGGTGCATCAAGAAGAGAAGGAGCAAAGATTTGTGTCTAGATACATGGTCCATTACATCAGTCAAATAAAATCCCTCGAAATGTGAGAATGAGCTCTTACAAGTTGGCTTTTGAGTATTCAAACAATGAGGTGGAGTACGAGGCATTGATTGCTGGCCTCAAAATTGTGAAAAAGTTGGGAGCAAAAAAGATTTATGTTTTTGGCGATTCCGAATTAGTAATCAAGCAAGTCAAAGTGGAATACCAGGCCAAGCACCCAAGAATGGGAGCTTATTGCAATGTTGTACTTGATATCCTCAAGGCTTTTCAGAATATACTTTATCTATTATTCCTAGAACTCAGAATGTCATAGCTGACTCACTCGCCACTGCAACACGTATGGTGAAGATCCCTATTCATCCTAATCATAATTACTCCA
Source organism: Pinus taeda (assembly GCA_000404065.3). NCBI lineage: Eukaryota > Viridiplantae > Streptophyta > Pinopsida > Pinales > Pinaceae > Pinus > Pinus taeda. The sequence continues at coordinate 65,576 of APFE030923610.1, read as the reverse complement.
TCCACGTCAAACATTGCCCAGCTGTCCCAGATAACATGATATTTTGGCAAGTGTTTGGGGATGATAAACAGATAGACAATTTTCTGCAATTGGAAGGAGAATTTCAGAGTTCTCATTTTGGTGATGCATACAAATTTGATAATCTGAACATCCACTCAGCTGAGAGTGAAGTATTACAGCTCAAGGAAAACAACATTCCAAGAGGCTTGGTGGCCTTGGAAGAGCTATTTGACTGTGATGATGTCGCCAAGAAGCCCACCATGGTTCCTACAGAAAAAGGAGTTGAAGATGTAAACATTGGCACAACTCAAAATCCTAAAATGGTCAAGTTATCAAAGTCCTTATCTCCTGAAACAAAAGGTAAGTACATGTCTTTAATGAAGGAATTCACTAATGTATTTGCTTGGGACTATTCAGATTTAAAAGTTTATGACAAAAGTATCATTCAACAAACCATTCCTATTAAGCCTGATCAGAAGCCATTTCGCAAGAAATTGAAGAGGAACAATCCCAAGTTGCTGCCATCGATCAAGAAAGAGGTAAATAGGACTTATAAGTCTATAATCATAGTCCCAATTTGATTTTTTGAATGGATGTCTAATCTAGTGCCTGTAAGTAAGAAGAACGAGGAAATTTACCTATGTATTTGGTTTCAGAAATCTGAACAAGGCGTCCTTGAAAAACAATTATCCCTTGCCCAAGATGGATCACATACTACAGAGGGTGGTTGGATCCTTTAGGATGTCATTTCTAGATGGATACTCCACATATAATCAAACTCTGGTACATAAGGACGATCAAATCAAGACAGCCTTCACAACGCCGTGGGGTACATTCATGTATGCCAAGATGCCTTTTGGGTTGAAGAATGCAGGAGATAGTTTTCAGTGGGCTATGGATATAGCTTTTGCAAAAGAAAAAGATGTATTTCTGGTTATCTATCTAGATGCTCTTACAATGTTCTCAAAATCTGATCAAGATCATTTGCATCATTTAAGTATTGTTTTTCAAAAATGCAGAAAATTTTGCATCTCAGTTGACCCAAAGAAGATTTTGTTCACCCTGGAAGTAGGTAAGCTACTAGGACACATCATTTCTAAATATGGCATCCGCATTGATCCTGGAAGAGTGGAGGCCATTCACCAACTAGACTTCCCCAGGAACAAGAAAGAGATTCAGTCTTTTAATGGGAAAATTCATTCCTAATCTAGGTGAGAACTTGAAAGAAATGAGAAACATGTTGAAGAAGGATAGTTAGGTAAAGTGGTCTTTGGAGACTAAGAAATCATTTCATGCTGTAAAGTTTGCATTATATATTGCTCCTATTTTGATTAGCCCAGATTATATTTCAGTTTCATCAGCTTTTATTTTGCCTTTGAGCATACGCTAGCAGCAGTCCTAATGCAAAAGAAAGGTCAGAAGAATGAGTAGCCTATAGCATTTTTCAGTCACACTATAAGAGATGCAGCACTAAGATACAATATCATTGAAAAGTAGGCATTGGCATTGGTAAAAGCCCTCAAGGATTTCTGAGTTTATATTATGCATTCTCATACCATTGCTTATGTTCCCACTACAGTAGTAAAATAAATTCTTGTGCAGACATATCCTGAAGGCGTAAGAGGAAAGTGGATTGCAGCCATGATGGAGTATGAATTAGAGATAAAACCTACAAAGCTCATCAAAGGACAAGGTTTAGCCAAATTCATGACCGAATCAAATCTACATGCACTAGACATCAATTTGATTGTTGCACTATTTGAAGAACAAGAAGAAGATGGTCCTTTCTTGCAGGTGTCAGATATGTTCATGTCCTCACCTTGGTATTCTGACATTTTCTATATCTTGTAGCACTTGAATCCCTCTCTGGAAGTCCCCAAAGGTAAAGCTAGATCACTGAAACTGAAAGCTTCAAAATATTGTATTCTAGATTGTGTTTTATTTTGGAAAGATCCCGGGGGTGTGTTGCTGAATTGTTTGGTCGAAAATGAAGCTAAAGATATAATGAAGGATTTTCATAAAAAATATTGTGGCGGTCATCACTTTTGGAAAACTACAACAAATAAGATCTTACGAGCTGGCTTCTATTGGCCCACCCTCTTTTCTGATGCATACAAAACAGTCATGAGCTACCATGAATGTTAGATTTTTCAAGGAAAGAGGAAACTTTTGCCATTACCACTACAACCCATTTTAATTTCAGCTCCTTTCCAGTAGTGGGGTCTTTATTTCATTAGCAAAATCCATCATTCATCTTCAGCACAACATAAATGGATATTGACAGCCACCGACTACTTTAGAAAGTGGATTGAAGCAATCCCAACTAGGAAAGCTATTGGTTCTATCATCATTCAATTCCTTGAGTCTAATATTTTGTCTAGATTTGGATGCTCAGAGAAAATAATTACTGATAATTCCTTTGCTTTCAATTAAAAAAGAACGGTGGACTTCTGTGCTAAATATCATATTGTGCTAGGATATTCTACTGCTTATCATCCACAAGGGAATTGTCTTTCTGAATCTTCCAATAAACCCTTGGTTAATATCATCAAGAAGGTTCTAGAGGTAAACAAGAAGAATTGGCATAAAAACCAATAGGTATGTCTCCTTTTAAGCAGGTATATGGAGTTGATACAATGTTTCCTTCATCTCTTACTGTCCCAGTAATGAGAATTCTACAGGAATTGGATAGTGAGACTAATGACATACAAAGGAGGATAAATAAGATGATTCATTTACAACAGACAAGGGAAGAGGTTTTTGAGAACACATCCAAACTCTAGGAGATGATTAAAAAGATTTATGACTGCAAGACCAAGGAAGACAATTTCAATCTGGGAGATGCGGTTCTTCGGTGGGATGCCAGAAAGGAAGAAAAGGGAAAACATGGTAAGTTTGAAAACTTATGAAAAGGACCTTACAGAATTTTTGCCTTCAGAGGAAAGAATACTTTCTTGTTGGAAGAAATGGATGGAAGAGATTATTCAGGAGGGGCAACCAATGGTAGGCTTCTCAAGCACTACTATGTCTAAAAAGGTCCTGAAAATTCATCATCATTGTATATACAGGTGTGTATTTTATTTCCAGCATTTTAGATGACTATCATAGGAGTTCGAAGCCCGAAGTGAAGGCCTTAAGGCTCTTTAGGTCAACACTGTTTTGGCTTTTATTATTCATTTTTTTTTTTGTCATGTCAAAAGATCAGTCAGTTTTAAGTCAAAAGTATGTTTTCATGCATGTTGACTCCATTTCCCAATGGATAAGGCTACTTGGTCTACAGTGTTCTTGACACCTCCAAGGAACTTCCATTCCCAGTTGGAGCCAATGTTAGTGTCAGTATTGTTAGCTTGTCACTTGGGTGAAATGTGCTTTTACTATGCTTGCCTAGACTATCAAAATCATATATATATATTTTTTTGTTTATGTTACTAGGTTTACACAACGAAATTTGGTCATTGTTTGGTCAGTCTAAATATGAAGCCAATCTTTTGGAAATTCACTCATGCTGGTCACCTATCACACTTTTATGGAGATGTCACAATAAAACCTTGTCAGTTATCATCATCATTCCATTTGGTCTTAGGTCATTCATTAGGTCGCTAGGGTTTCCAAGGTCCATAATTTTCATGAATAAAACCAACTGTGAATAAAACATGACAAAGAACTCTTGGGAATTGATTTTTGAATTTTCACACATTCCTCATGCTCTCATGTTCAAAAAGTTCCAAAAGAAGGAGTTCTAGCACTCAAGAAAGTAAATGGTAGCCTAGGTTTTTGGTGGTAAAGGTAACTCTGTTTTCATAAAGTGAAAAACTAGTTTTTTAAAGGAGGGTGGGTCCCATTTATTTTTAAAAAAGTGAAGTAACTTTCCCTATATTCACTCTTTGTTATCGAGCTATCTCGCCTAAGAGAGCAAAAAAGTCGGTTTCCTAGGAAAAATTGACTAAAAATTTCAAGCGCTACGCTTAGAAACACTGTGTTGCACTTAGGAGGCCGGCGCCGCGCTTAGGAACAAAACGTTGCGCGTAGGACAGAGTGCCCAGAAATCATTCAAAGCTCTCCCAAATCTCATTTTTTGACTTGAAAGCTTGATTTTATTGACTTCTATGCCAAGGGACAAGTAATTACACCATCATTATCCCTCATTTTCTTTTCCAAATTCATCTCATGTCAATGATTCTTCAAATTAGGGTTTTTAGTGAAATTTGCATGTGAAATGATAGGGTGAAAATGCCATTTTTATTTTTGGTTTCTAAAACATGTAAAATGATATCCTACACCTACTTACATGTTTAATAAACCATTTTACCCATTTAACCCACCTCAAAACAAAGTTTTAACACTAAAAAAAAAAAACCCTAGCTCATTCCTAGAGGTTTTTGAGCAAGTTTCATTATAAACCCTATTATTTCTCCTTGTAAGCAAATCACTCTTCCATTGTTTCTCCACTCATTTTCATCAGCTTCCAAATTCCATATTCACCTTTCCCAAAACTCCTCCATCATTTTGTCGAAAACCACCTTCACATCACTTAATTTCCATTCACACCTCACACTTTATTTTTCGCCACCTGCTGCTAGGATTTTGTGTCATCATGGAGGCAAAATCTTTGCCATGGAGAAAAAGACAACATAAAGGAGGGAAGATCCTCATATATGAGCCATCAGTCTACAATGCAATCAACTCCTACCCTTTCATCAAACAATGCTTCGAGGATGTACATTGCCTCGAATTTTGCAAAAGGTTGAGCGAGGTGGGATTTCATGAACAATTAACAGATTGGATGGTAGCTCAACTGAAAGGTGAGACTGTTGTCATCACTAGTGTTGAGTTCAATTTTTAAGTGTCCTCTATCTCACTTGCAACATGGTTACCGGACAATAGCAAATATTGGTTCAAAGGAATGAGCCTAGATCTTCAATGCTACAAGCCTTTCTTAAAGACGCGATACAGAGAAACACATACTCACCTTATGCCTTTCAGGTGTTTATTGGAGAAATATGCCCCTTTGATGAAGACTGTCATGAGGTTCTTCACTTGTGAAGGTATGTTCTCCATGTTGTATGCTTATCATATTCGTCTCCTGATGCATTTCACCTCTCGAAAGCCACTCAACATGTGTAACTATCTATCCAGGAGCATTTCCAAAATGTCTGAAAAAATACAATTGAAGGACAAACATCACTCCCCAAGCTTGTTTCATCATAGCCTAATAAAAAACATTGTCCTTTACTAGTTGGTAGAAAAGGGTATGGCTTGGGAAGCCTTTTTGGAAACAACCCTGAATTGACATGAAGCAAATGCAACATCTCAGTCATCCAGTGTGCCAAAACAACAAACAAAGGTGGGTCCTCTAACAATATAGTCGAGAGGACTCAACTACCCAAACCTGAGGTGACTAAAGTGTATAATAAATGACAGAGGCTTGTGTTTTCTTCTCATGGAGAGAAAGGGGCCAAGCCTTCTTCATTGACAAAGTAGGAACTGAGAGCAAAATAGTGTGGTGAAGTAAAATTATAAATGTGGACATGAACAAATTCCTTTAGCCCGATAATGGGTCTAGCCACAATAGATACATTCTATGGAATATTTCCTTAGGTTATAATCAATAAATAGGGCCTACCTCTTGGTCACTTATCCTTCTTGAAGATGTCCTCGCTTGCTCGCTCCAACAATCTCTCACTTCCTTCTTCAAGCTCTTGAAACAAGTAAACAACAACAACACACAAACATAATAATAGACAAATTGCAATTCAACCTACTTAACAAGTCAAGAAACATTAAACCATGAATATGTAATATTACAAAACATGTAGGAAATCAATCGATAGTTGCATACATTAAAATCAAAGGGAGATTACAACCATTCGTCTTGACATTGCAGTCTTCCTCTGACAAGACCAGGTTCCCACACACTTCTGCTAGCATTCCATGATGGCTTCAAACAACAATAGTTTTAAAGCTCTTCCCTTTAGGCTTCACTCCAAACCAAAACACACTTCTCCCTCACACGACTAGATAACTACAACTAGTAATAGCTTGCTTGTCTACTCCAAAATAGCATCAAAACTTTGCAACTATAACACTCACACTAGTTTGTGCTTGGGAATAAGGGAGGTTTATATAGGAAATATGGATAGGAGATGGATCCTCTTCTTATGAGAAAAGGACTTATCCCTTGAGGTAGTTCCATCATTATAGGGGAAAGGAGCCCAAACTGTCATCCTCGACCCCATCCGGCCAAACCATTTACCAAACTTCTATTATGGAGCTTCTAGAGCTAGAAGCTTCAACTCTAATTTAAAATTTTTTCCATAACAAGACCGACGCGACTGAAACACAACTCAGTCACTTCGGTCGGTGAGAGGAGTAGTGCTAATCTCTGCACATAGGCACGGGGGAGACAAAGGCCATTAGCGTTGGTCTTGTAAATTGGGAAAAACAGAAGTTTCAGGGGAAATGGTGCAAAAGGGAAATGATTTTCTCATGAAGAGGGATACAATGGGAGTTTCTTCATGAAGGAAAAGTATGCAGGATTCACTGTATAGGTCCTCTAGGATCAAGGAATGAGGAGTACAGGGACATTGACAAAATGTTGTGTAACAGATGTCCCCTAAAGCGTGAAGGCCAAGCTAGAGTGAGGGATGAAATGCTTTATAAATCAATGTGAGGAACCGGTTTGGCATCAGAAAACCTACAAGCAAGTACAAATACATAGACATAAACTGAGATATATGTCAAATGATACATGAATCATGGTATGGACACAACCATCTAGAGAAATATCATGTAAATGGATCTAGGTATGGGTGATACCATCCGTCAAAGAGGATCATACGAAACTAAGGTATGGTCGCAACCATCCAAAAATGAGAATCATCACATATGATAACTCATGGCCTGGTCGCAGCCAACCATTGAATATAGACATGCATATCATCATAACCATGTCACACCACTTCACAACCTGGACTTTTGTGATTTGAGTCCAGGGTCTTGCGCTCCAACACAACCTGATCAAAGTACAAATCCTAGCATGCAAATATATGTGTTGACGTCGAACATACTAGAAAGTCGTTTGATTACCAGTCAATGATGTAAATTGTTAACAAGAGTGAGAGAAACCACCAATAATGACAATGGTCCTCAAGGTACTATCAGCACAATTCACGAAATGTGAATAAAGGAACTGAAGTCGAACACCCGTGAAATCACCCGATCGGAAGCCAATGATGTGAACTTGTCATCAAGTGTGAAGAACTTGCCATTAGGGCATACAAGCTCTAAGGTACTGGAAGGGAGTCTCTCAGTCAACTTCCCAGATAATGAGTTGAAGTCGATGGGAAACGACTGTGTCAAAGGAGGGCCATAATGAATCCCACATCATCGATGCGAGACGAGAGGTTGCAAAATGATTTTAGATGATACAAAGAATCATAGGTAAGTGTAACTGTAGAAGGAAAACTCTTGAACATATCAACGACACAAATGGAAGTTTGGAAGCTTTTGGATCCACCAGATTGGTGGTCATGATGACGTGGCAAAGATAAAATGGAAGGCAAAATGAATGGCCCAAAACCCAGGAAGGTCAACGATGCAAAGGAGGATGTCCCAACCCGACACGAAGCAAAGAGTATCATGTTTAAGAGTGAGCTGCCGATACGACAGATAGATTTCCAAATGCGCGGCCCCCCCCACCATTTTTAGCAAGTAACCCAATTATTTTTTAATCACAAGCTTGAAGGAGATAGAATATGCTTGCACTGTAAGTTCATCCTTTGGATGAATCCGATCTAGTAATTTTAACGAGCCCTAGGAAGGAGAAGCTCTTGTTTGTCATGGTGACAAATGTGATGATGTTTAATAGTTTAATGAGTCTGAAAAAGGTGTAACTCGGTATCTTTTTCCTATTTAGAGAGTTTGAAAAAGACACGTAAAAGAAAACTCTATAATGGAGTCACAAAATTGTGGTGAAGTAAAATTATAAGTGCGGACACGAACGAATTCCTCTAGCCTGAAAATGGGTCTAGCCACAACAGATACATTCTATGGAAGATTTCCTTAGGTTAGAATCAATCAAGAGGGCCTACCTCTTGGTCTCTTATCCTGCTTGATGATGTCCTCACTTGCTTGCTCCAGCAATCTCTCGCTTCCTTCTTCGATATCCTTAAACAAGTAAACAACAACAACACACAAACATAATAATAGACAAATTGCAATTCAACCTACTTAACAAGTCAAGAAACATTAAGCCATGAATATATAATATCACAAAACATGTAGGAAATCAATCAATAGTTGCATATATTAATATCAAAGAGAGATTACAACCATTCGTCTTGATGTTGCAGTCTTCCTCTAACAAGACCAGGTTCTCATACACTTCTGCTACCATTCCATAATGGCTTCAAACAACAATATTTTTAAAGCTCTTCCCTTTAGGCTTCACTCCAAACCAAAAGACACTTCTTCCTCACATAACTAGATAGCTACAACTAGTAATAGCTTGCTTGTCTAATCCAAAATAGCATCAAAAATTTGCAACTATAACACTCACACTAGTTTGTGCTTGGGAAGAAGGGAGGTTTATATAATGGATGGGAGATGGATCCTCTTCTCATGGGAGAAGGACTTATCCCTTGAGGTAGTTCCATCATTATAAGGGAAAGGAGCCCAAGCTGTCATCCTTGACCCCATCTGGCCAAACCATTTACCTGACTTCCATTACAAAGCTTCTAGAGCTGGAAGCTTCGAATCTAATTTAAAAAAAATTCCATAATAGGACTGGTGCAACTGAAACATATATCAGTCACTCCGTTGGCGCAAGTAGTAGTGCTAATCTCTGCACATTGGCGCGAGGGAGAAAAAGGCCATTAGCGTTAGTCTTGTAAACTGGGAAAAACAGAAGTTTCAGGGGAAATGGTGCAAAAGGGAAATGATCTGCTCATGAAGAGGGACATAATGGGAGTTTCTTCATGAAGGAAAAGCATGTGGGATTCACCGTAGAGGACCTCTAGGATCAAGGAACGGGGAGTACAGGGACAATGACAAAATGTTGTGTAACAAAGAGAAAGACACAACTAAGCATGAGTTTGAACTGGTTGATTCAAAGGTTGAGGATTAGACTTCAAACATATGACAGAAAATCAGGGATAAGTACTATCAAATCAAGGAGCTAACAATCAATTTGGAAAGAGAAAAATATGTCATATCATTCCTTGAATAGGAAAATAGTCAGCTCAAAGCAAAGGAGTTGACCATAGAAAAGGAAAAAGCCAAGTTATTGCAGCAAGTTGGAAAATGCAAGGAGGCCATAGACTCAAGCGAGCCTGAACCATCAAATGGGAAAGGAAAGAGGAAAAGACCAAGAACAAGAGGCCTCAAGAAAGCTTTGGAAGAAGAGCAAGAAAACATTCTATTGAATGAAGACATTGGCCTAGAGGATAGGATTGCCCTTGAGGTTCATCAAGATAAGAAATATTAGCTAAATAGGGTAAATTAACACTTGGAGAAGCTCCTTGAGAAGGAAAACATGGATAATAGTTGCTCAGACATATGGTGCATCACTATCAAGCTCAAAACATGATCGCCAATGTTAAAATAAAGCAACTTGAAAATAAGCTTAAGGAGGCCAAAAAAGATGAAAAGGATGAGGAAAACTTGGAGATTCTTGTTGAAGCATCTATGAAGCTTTATCAAACATGTTTTTACACCTTCCATCCGATTTTGAGCAAATTCTAAGCACATTAAGTTTTTTGAGAAATTTTGGTCTAAATTTAGAAATTTAGCTGCTCCCTTTTTCCTCAGGCCTCCACTTGAGGAAAGGTCTACATTTTTGTAAAGAGATTTCCATCCTCTAAAAACCCCTTTGCTCAGATTTTGCATAGGTGTCTCAGTTTTGGAGAAAAATGCAAAAAGGTGGCAAAAAACTAGCATTCTGAACCATTTTTTGACACACTTTGTGCTTCTGTGGCGACCTTGGGAGAATGGATATTTGAAGGGCTTTCCATGGTCCAAATTCAGAAATTAAAATTGTCATGGAAACTAGACTTGAGGACTCGTTGACCGTTCTCTTTTTTCATTTTGACCCCTATAAGGCACCTGAAACGTAGCTCAAATTTGGCGCTGCGCTTCTGCACTTTTCTGTGTTTTAACTTGTAAATTTCAATGTGTAAAACTTTTAATTTCTAGTTTGACTTAATCAAAGTCAAGATTATCTATGTAATGACACTATTTTTGAGGCTAGGTGATGTAGGCATGAGTAAATGTACATCATAGGTTGTTTTTGATGTTTATTAGGCCTCATAAAGGAAGAAAAATCCTAAACAAACTCTCTAATAAGTGTTTGAGTTTCACCTTCTCACTCTCACTTGTTGGTTGAAAGAATCTTGGAGTCAGTTCCTCCACCAAGGAATTCGACTCTTGAAGGTGGGAAAGTGGTATAGGAGAGTCTATATGTATCATTTCTCTTAAGGAGAATAGGGTTGAACTATTTGTGAAGGAAGCCTACATGTAATCATTTTTCAGCTAATACAAAGACAGGTTGCATCTATTTTCAAGGAACTCTAGCCCAGTGAGTCCATGGTGCTTGTAATTCATTCCTTTTGTTTTCTAATGGTATAAACATATTTATCTACATTATATCTCTTCTGTGTATGGATGACTTACAGTAAAGTACACAAAATTCTTGTTTCTCAAGCTTTGTTATCTGGTTTTCATAGTTATGTGTATATCTTCCTAAGCTAATGAAATCATGTTTACTCATGCTGATTAGTTTCTTATACACTTTATCCTCTATACTACACTTACAATATTCAAAATACACCATGGCTTTTGATATCTAGTTCCTTCTCATATTTTCTCCTGCATTCCTATAGCCTAGACCTATTTGTGGCTCCAAACCTTATGTTCAGCAAACCCTAAAAACCAAAATTTCACAAACAAACAAACAAAAACACATATCTATCCTAAAATTAATTTTCTTTAAATTATATCACTAATAAGAGACTTAGAGAGATCCTCTCATGCTCAATAGGGCTAGCTACTGAGCTGAAGTGGTTTGAGGTTACCCTTCTCGATTTCCTTTTTAGCCTAGGAGATTGTAAGGAATAACATTTTCAGTGACTTTGCCGGGGAACGATTGTTAAATCATTCCTGGGAAATATCTAAAGAGCTTTTCAAAGAACTGGTTCTGTAGTTCACAATTTCCAGTATAAAAAGATAGCTTGAATTCATAAATTTCATTAGTTTAGGGTGTATACATTCTGGCTTCCAAAAGGCACACCAGGTCAAAACCTGACTCAAATCTACTCTTTGTTGTTGAAGATCTAGAAAGACTGCTCAGAGAACTTATATTACCCATCATTGACGGTTTAGTTCGAAAAATTAAAAGAAGAACCTCTCCACCTAAAAATTTGTTTGCCTTTGAGAAAATTCCTTTTGATGAGGAGATAGAATTATCTCTTTCAAGGTCAAAGTTTGAGTCCTGTATTTTTGAAGTAACATTAGAACTTTTAAAGTTTGAAACTCACTCTATTTCTTCAGAATCTTTGTCTGCTAAAACTTATCCTGAACGATGGTTGAATTTTGATAAAGATTCAAAGCCTTGTTGACCAACTCCAGATCACCACTGAAAAAGATTTTGTTCAATATCAACTTGAATACCTGGCCACTGCTTCATCTTTTGTTTCACCTCCAAGAACATCTGCTACATCTCCTAAAGCTTCAATTTCATCATCTTTCATACATGTCCATTTGTCCCATATTTTCCTTTACAACCAATTGTAGTAGTTCCATCATCCCCATTAGTATCATCACCCTTACTTACACAATCCATTGTAGCACCTCCACTATCTCCAGCCTCCTCTTGATTTGTCTCTTCTTCATTATCCTAATGCTTTCGATCCCGACATGGCCTACCAGCTCAGAGAAAGAGAGGGTGAATAAAAAGAGAGGGGTCAGAGTCGAAGCCAATTTTATCATTAAGAAGTCAAAATCAAAGCCAGAGAGGGTGAAGAAAAAAGTTGTCTTCAAAGAAGAGCCTACATCATCATCTGATGCAAAGCTTAACAATCTAATAAAAACTATGGAGAGGATGATGGATAAAATATCCATAACTGATCGACAAGCTGAACCTTCAATGAGGAATCCTAACTTTCGAGGACAACAACAACAATAGTTCAGAAATGGACAAAAAGAGTAGCGAAACAAGGTCAGGTAAGAGCTTCATCTCAACAAAATTATACTGAAGGTCAGGAAGAAGATGAAGAAGAAATTATAGAAGCAAATCACTTCTTACAAGAAGGTGAACTGCCTACTTTCCTAACATAATAAGATCAATTTTCTAAAGATTCTCCCATACCAAGTGATCAACAATTCGCGTTCGCAAGTGAAGATTTGTGGGCTGTTCAAACTGAAGAGTACCAAAGAGGATATTAGAATCCCCTCAGTCATCTCCAAAAGGAGTACAATTTGAGGAATAGAAATGTACCTATCACTCTAACTCAGAAAAGACAAAATCTACAAAAGGACACACCAATCAAAGAAATTGCTCCTGCAGGTCAAAATAAAGACAAGGACATTATCATACTGAACCGAACAAATGAAGCCTCCACCAGCAATGTGAGGAAAGACAAAGAATTGGAAACTGAAAGCCACAAGAAGGAATCTCAAGCTAAAGGCCAAAATTAAATGAATGACATCACTCTAAAAGAGGTAGAAAAGAAATCTAATCTTTTTAGTTTGGAGAATGAAATTTCTAAATTGAAGATTTCTATTCCCCTCATTGAATTGGTAAGAAATGATAAATATAAATATCAGATTACAAAGATGCTTAAGGTTGAATAGATGTCTGATACAGTTAGTGTGGTTGATGATGAGCCAACAATCCTTTTTGGTCGAGCCTTAGAAGGAGCTCCTGAAGATAGTGAAATCCTTCCTTTTTATCTAAGTCTTAAACTTCATGATTTTATCCTTCATAATTCCATGCTAGATTCTGGCGCCTCACATAATATGATGCCTAAAGCCATCATGGATAAACTAGGACTGAGTATCAACGGACCTTACCATGATCTTTATTCCTTTGATTCCAGAAGAGTGAAATGCCTTGGCCTCATTAAAGACTTGGTAGTGTCCTTGGATTAAATCTTGACCAAAAATGTACTCATGGATGTCGTAGTTGCCGATATTTCTCCTAGGTTTGGCATGTTTCTTTCAAGGTCTTGGGGAGCAAAATTAAAGGGCACTTTGTAGCTTGAATTTTCATACACCACAATCCCTGGTTTTAGATAGCTCAGGAAACTTTATAGGGAAAAGAAGATGAAATTTATGATCAAAAGTAAGGAGAAGCCAATTAATCATCATATACATGTTGTCCATACTGATCTTGATTCTTTCATTTTGTTTAGTGATGTAAATTCTATTGATGATGAAAGTCATCTAGTGGAAATTTCAGAAGTTCCCAATGTCACGAGTAGCATACATGAAGTTATTACAGCAGAAGGTAAAGAGGTTGGTGAAGAATGTTTGTAGCCTGCAAATCCTATTGAGGAAATTCAAAGAATAGCACAGAGAACAGAAAGTTTTGAGGTAGCTAGTCAACATCCTAAAAAGCAAAACGTTCAGTCTTCCGAAATCCTTTTTTCGGATGAAGAAAATGGTCTTTGGACCATGGAGTTCGATGGTGCATTGTGAAGAGAAGGAGTAGGGATTGGTGTTTGGATACATGGTCCATTACATTAGTCAAATAAAATCCCTCGAAATGTGAGAATGAGCTCTTAAAATTTGACTTTTGAGTGTTCAAACAATGAGGCAGAGTATGAGGCATTGATTGCTGGCCTCAAAATTCTGAAAAAGTTGGGAGCAAAAAAGGTTTCTGTTTATGGCGACTCTAAATTTGTAATCAAGCAAGTCAAAGGGGAATACCAGGCCAAGCACCCAAGAATGAGAGCTTATCGCAATGCTGTACTTGATATCCTCAAGACTTTTTTAGAATATACTTTATCTCTTATTTCTAGAACTCAGAATGTCATAACTAGCTTACTCGCCACTGTAGCAAGTATAGTGAATATCCCTATTCATCCTAATTATAAGTACTCCATCTATGTCAAATGTTGCCCAGATGTCCCAGATAACATGAGATTTTGGCAAGTGTTTGGGGATGATAAACAAATGGACAATTTTCTGCAATTATGAGGAGAATTTCAGAATTCTCATATTGATGATGCATACAACTTTGATGATCCAAACATCCACTCAACTGAGATTGAAGTATTACAAATCAAGGACAACAACATACCTAGAGGCTTGGTGTCTTTGGAAGAGTTATTTGACCGTGATGATGTTGCCAAGAAGCCCACCATGGTTCCTACAGGAAAAGGAGTCGAAGATGTAAACATTGGCACAACTCAAAATCCTAAAATGGTCAAGTTATCAAAGTCCTTATCTCCTGAAACAAAAGGTAAGTACATGTCTTTAATGAAGGAATTCACTGATGTATTTGCTTGGGACTATTCAGATATGAAATTTTATGACAAAATTATCATTCAACACAACATTCCTATTAAGCCTGATCAGAAGCCATTTCGCTGAAAATTGAGGACGATCAATCCCAAGTTGCTGCCATCAATAGAGAAAGAGGTAAATAGGCTTTATAAGTCTAGAATCATAGTCCCAATTTGATTTTTTGAATGGATTTCTAATCTAGTGCCTGTAAGAAAGAAGACCAGGTAAATTCCTCTATGTATTGATTTCAGAAATCTGAACAAGGTGTCCTTGAAAGACAACTATCCCTTGCCCCAGATGGATCACATACTACAGAGGGTGGTTGGATCCTCTAGGATATCATTTCTAGATGGATACTCTGGATACAATCAAATTCTGGTACACAAGGACGATCAACTCAAGACAACCTTCATAATGCCATGGGGTTCATTCATGTGTACCAAGATGCCTTTTGGGTTGAAGAATGTAGGAGCTACTTTTCAGCGGGCCGTGGACATAACTTTTGCAAATGAAAAAGATTTATTTCTGGCTATCTATCTAGATGATCTTACAATGTTTTCAAAATTTGATGAAGATCATTTGCATAATTTAAGAATTGTTTTTCAGAAATGCAGAAACATCTCACTTAACCCAAAGAAGAGTTTGTTCACCAATGGAAGTAGGTAAGCTACTAGGACACATCTCTAAAGATGACATATGCATTGATATTGCAAGAGTGGAGGCCATTCAATAACTAGAATTTCCCAGGAACAAGAAAGAGATTTAGTCTTTTAATGGGAAAATTAATTTATGAGAAAATTCATTCCTAATTTAGTTGAGCACTTGAAAGAAATGACAAACATGTTGAAGAAGGACAATGAGGTAAAGTGGTATTTGGAGGCTAAGAAATCATTTCATGCTCTAAAGTTCGCATTATCTATTACTGCTATTTTGATTAGCCCAGATTATACTTCAGATTTCATCATCTTTTCTTTTGCCTCTGAGCATACATTAGAAATAGTCCTAATGCAGAAGAAAGATCAGAAGAATGAGAAGCCTATAGCATTTTTTAGTCGCACTATAAGAGATGCAGCACTAAGATACAATATCATTGAAAAGTAGGCATTGGCGTTGGAAAAGCCCTCAAGGATTTCCGAGTTCATATTCTGCATTTTCATACCATTGCTTATGTTCCTACTGCAACAATAAAAGAAATTCTTGTGAAGGTAGATCCTTAAGGCACAAGAGGAATGTGGATTGCAGCCATGCTGGAGTATGAATTAGAGATAAAACCTACAAATCTCATCAAAGGACAAAGTTTAGCCAAACTCATGGCCGAATCAAATCTACATGCACTAGACATCAATTTGATTGTTGTATTGTATGAATAACAAGAAGAAGACGATCCTTTCCTGTAGGTGTTAGATATGTTAATGTCCTCACCTTGGTATTCCAACATTGTCTCTATCTTGTAGCACTTGAATCCCCCTTTGGAAGTCCCCAAAGGTAAAGCTAGATCACTAAAACTGAAAGCTTCAAAATATTGTATTCTAGATGGTGTTTTATTTTGGAAAGATCCTAGGGGTGTGATGTTGAATTGTTTGGTAGAAAATGAAGCTAAAGATATAATGAAGGATTTTCATAAAGGAGATTGTGGTGGTCATCACTTTTGGAATACTACAACAAATAATATCTTAATAGTTGGCTTCTATTGGCCCACCCTCTTTTCTGATGCATACAAAATAGTGATGAGCTACCATGAATATCAGAGTTTTCAAGGAAAGAGGAAACTTTTGCCATTACCACTACAACCCATTTTAATTTCAGCTCCTTTCCAGTAGTGGGGTCTTGATTTCATTGGCGAAATCCATCCTTCATCTTTAGCACACCATAAATGGATATTAATAGCCACCGACTACTTCACAAAGTGGGTTGAAGCAATCCCAACCAGGCAAGCTACTGACTTTGTCATCATTCAATTCCTTGAGTCTAATATTTTGTCTAGATTTGGCTACTCATAGAAAATAATTACTGATAATGTTGCTGCTTTCAAGTCAAAGAATGGTGGAATTCTGTGCCAATTATCATATTGTGCTAGGACGTTCTACTGCTTATCATCTGCAAGGGAATGGTCTTGATGAATCTTCCAATAAATCCTTGGTTAATATCATCAAGAAGGTTCTAGAGGTAAAAAAGAAGAACTGGCATAAAAAACTCATCAATGCCTTGTGGGTGGACAGGGTCAGCACTAAAAAATCAATAGGTATGTCTCCTTTTTAGCTGGTATATGGAGTTGATACAGTGTTTCCTTCATCTCTTGCTGTCCTAGTAATGAGAATTTTGTAGGAATTGGATAGTGATACTAATGACATACAAAGGAGGATAAATTAGATGATTCATTTACAACAGACAAGGGAAGAGGTTTTCGAGAACACATCTAAACTCCAGGAGAAGATTAAAAAGATTTATGACTGCAAGACCAAGGGAGACAATTTCAATCTTGGAGATGTGGTTCTTCGGTGGGATGCCAGAAATGAAGAAAAGGGAAAACACGGTAAGTTTGAAAACTTATGGAAAGAACCCTACATGATTTCTGCCTTTAGAGGAAAGAATGATTTCATTTTGGAAGAAATGGATGGAAGATATTATTTAGGAGGGGCGACCAATAGTAGGCTTCTCAAGCACTACTATGTCTAAAAAGGGTCCTGAAAATTCATCATTATTGTATATACCGATGTGTATTTTATTTCCATCATTTTAGATGGATGTCATAGGAGTTTGAAGCCCAAAGTGAAGGCCCTAAGGCTCTTTAGGTTAGCATTGTTTTGGTTTTTATTATTCACTTTTTGTTTTTTATGTCATGTCAAAAGGTTTGTCAGTTTTAAGTCAAAAGTTTGTTTTCATGCATGTTGACTCCATTGCCCAATGGATAAGTCTACTTGGTCTATGATGTTCTTGACACCTCCAAGGAGCTGCCATCCCTAGTTGGAGCCAATGTTAGTGTCAGTGTTGTTAGCCTGTCACCTAGATCAAATATGATTTTATTATGCTTGCCCAGACTATTAAAATCAAATTTTTTATGTTACTAGGTTTACACAACAAAATTTGGTCATTGTTTGGTCAGTCTAAAGATGAAGTCAATATTTTGGAAATTCACTCATGTTGGTCACCTATCACACTTTTATGGAGGTGTCACAATAAAAACTTGTCAGTCATCATCATCATTCCATTTGGTCTCAGGTCATTCATTAGGTCGCTAGGGTTTCCAAGGTCCATCATTTTCATGAATAAAACCAACGATGAATAAAACATGACAAATAACTCTTGGGAACTGATTTTTGAATTTTCACACATTTCTCATACTCTCATGTTCAAAAAGTTCCAGAAGAAGGAGTTCCAACACTCAAGAAAGTAAAAGGCAACTCAAGTTTTTAGTGGTAAAGGTAACTCTGTTTTCTTAAAGTGAAAAATTAGTTTATAAAAGGAGGGTGGGTCCCATTTATTTTTAAAAAAGTGAAGTAAATTTCCCTATATAAACTCAAAAGCCCCCAAACTCCTTCATTTATGTCCTAGTCACTCTTTTTTACCAAGCTATCCTGTCCAAGAGAGCAAAAAAGTCGATTTCCTAGGCAAAATTGACAAAATAATTCAGGGGATGCTATTAGAAACATTGCGTTGTGCTCAGGAGGTCAACGCTACGCTTTGGCATTGCGCTCAAGAATAAAGCACCGCGCGTAGGACAACATGCCCAGAAATCGTTCAAAACTCTCCCAAATCTCATTTTTTGACTTGAAAGCTTGATTTTATTGACTTCTAAGCCAAGGGACAAGTAAGTACTCCATCATTTGCTTTTCTAGATTCATCTCATGTCAATGATTCTACAAATTAGGGTTTGTAGTGAAATTTGCATGGGAAAAGATAGGGTGAAAATGGCCATTTTTATTTTTGGTTTCTAAAACATGTAAAATGATATCCTACACCTGCATACATGTTTAATAGACTTTTAAGCATTTAACACACCTCAAAACAAAGTTTTAACACTTAAAAAGAAAAACCCTAGCTCATTCCTAAAGGTTTTTGAGCATGTTTCATTATAAACTCTGTTGTTTCTTCTTCAAGAAAATCACTCTTCCACTGTTTCTCCACTCATTTTCATCAAATTCCAAAGTCCATATTCACATTTCCCAAAACTCCTCCATCATTTTGTCAAAAAACCACCTTCACATCACTTAATTTTCATTCACACCTCACACTTTATTTTTTGTTGCCTGCTGCTAGGATTTTGTGTCATCATGGAGGTAGAATCTTCACTAGAGAGAAAAAGACAACATAAAGGAGGGAAGATCCTCAGATATGAGCCATTAGACTGCAATGCAATCAACTCTTATCCTTTCATCAAACAATGCTTCGAGGATGTACATTGCCTAGAATTTTGCAAAAGGGTGAGTGAGGTGGGATTTCATGAACAATTAATAGATTGGGTGGAAACTCAGCTGAAAGGTGAGACTGCTGTCATCACTGATGTTGAGTTCAATTTTTAAGTGACCTTCATCTCACTTGCAATAGGGTTACAAGACAATGGCAAATATTGGTTCAAAGGAATGAGCCTAGATCTTCAATACTACAAGCCTTTCTTAAAGACGCCATACAAAGAAACACATATTGACCTTATGTGTTTTAGGTATTTATTGGAGAAATATGCCCCTTTGATGAAGAATGTCATGAGGTTCTTCACTTGTGAAGGTATATTGTCTAGGTTGTATGCTTATCATATTCGCCTCCTGATGCATTTCACCTCTCAAAAGCCATTCAACATGTGTAACTATCTATCCAGGATCATTTCCAAAATGTATGAAAAAATACAATTGAAGGACAAAGAGAACTCCCCAAGCTTGTTTCATCACAGTATAATCAAAACCATTGTCCATTACCAGTTGGCAGAGAAAGGTATGGCTTGGGAAGCCTTTTTGGAAAGAACCCTGAAATGGCATGAAGCAAATGCAACGTCTCAGTCTCCTAGTGTGCCAAAACAACAAACAGAGTTGGGGTCCTATAGAAAAACAGTGGAGAAGACTCTACTACCCAAACCTGAGGTGACTAAAGTGTATAAGAAAGGACATAGGCTTGTGTTTTCTTCTCATGGAGAGAAAGGGGCCAAGCCCTCTTCATCGACAAAGTAGGAACTAATAACAAAAGAGTGTGGTGAAGTAAAATTATAAGTGTGGACACGAACAAATTCCTCTAGCCCGATAATGTGTCTAGCCACAACAAATACATTCTATGGAAGGTTTCCTTAGGTTAGAATCAATCAAGAGGGCCTACCTCTTGGTCACTTATCCTTCTTGATGATGTCCTCACTTGCTCGCTCGCTCCAACAATCTTTCGCTTCCTTCTTCAAGCTCCTGAAACAGGTAAACAATAACAACACACAAACATAATAATAGACAAATTGCAATTCAACCTACGTAACAAGTCAAGAAACATTAAGCCACGAATATGTAATATTACAAAACATGTAGGAAATCAATCGATAGTTGCATATATTAATATCAAAGATAGATTACAACCATTTGTCTTTATGTTGCAGTCTTTCTCTGACAAGACTAGGGTCCCACACACTTCTGCTATCATTCCATGATGGCTTAAAACAACAATAGTTCTAAAGATATTCCCTTTAGGCACTCCAAACCAAAACACGCTTCTCCCACACACAACTAGATAGCTACAACTAGTAATAGCTTGCTTGTCTACTCCAAAATAGCATCAACACTTTGCAACTATAACACTCACACTAGTTTGTGCTTGGGAAGAAGGGAGGTTTATATAGGAAATATGGATGGGAGATGGATGCTCTTCTCATGGGAGAAGGACTTATCCCTTGAGGTAGTTCCATCATTATAGGCGAAAGGAGCCAACTATCATCCTTGACCCCATCCGGCCAAACCGTTTACCAGACTTCCGTTACGGAGCTTCTAGCGCTGGAAGCTTTGGCTCTAATTTAAATTTTTTCCATAACTAGATCGACGTGAATGAAACGCAACCTAGTAACTCTGATTGGTGCAAGGAGTAGTGATAATATTTGAACATCAGCGCAAGGGAGACAAACGACATTAGCATCGATCTTGTAAATTGGGAAAAACATAAGTTTTAGGGGAAATGGTGCAAAAGGGAAATGATATGCTCATGAAGAGGGACACAATGGGGGTTTCTTCATGAAGGCAAAGCATTCAGGATTCACTGTAGAGGTCCTCCGGGATCAAGGAATAGGGAGTATGGGGATAGTGACAAAATGTTGTGTAACAAATGCCCCCTAAAGCGTGAAGGCTGAGCTAGAGTGAGGGATGAAATGCTTTATAAATTAGTGCGGGGAATTGGTCTACCATCGGAAAACTTGCAAGTAAGTAAATATACGTATATATAAACTGAGATCTCCATTAAATGATACTTGAATCGTGGAATGGAAGCAACCATCCAGAGAATGATCATGTAAATGGATCCAGGTATGGGTGCAACCATCCATCAAAGAGGATCATAACGAAATCAAGGTATGGTCGCAACCATGCAACAATGAGAAGGATCACATATGATAACTCACAGCTTGGTCGCAACCAACCATCTGATAGAGACATGCGTATCATCATAACCATGTCACACTCCTTCACAACCTGGAATTTTGTGATCTGAGTCCAAGGTCTTGCGCTCCAATACGACCCAATCAAAGTACAAATCCTAGCATGCGAATAGGAGTGTTGACGTCGAACATGCTAGAAAGTCGTTTGATTACCAGTCAATGATGTAAACTGTTAACAAGCACGAGAGAAACCACCAATAATAACAATGGTCCTCAAGGTACTATCAGCATAATTCACGAAATGTGAATAATGAAACTGAAGTCGAACACCCATGAAATCACTCGATCGAAAGCCATTGATGTGAAATTGTTGTCGAGTCTGAAGAACTTACCATTAGGGCATGAAAAATCTAAGGTACTAGAAGGGAGTCTCTCGGTCAACTTCCCAAATAATGAGTCGAATTCGATGAGAAATGACCTTGTCAAAGGAGGGCCATAATGAATCCCACATCATCGACGTGAGACGAGAGGATGCAAAATGATTTTGGATGATAAAGAGAATCAAAGGTAAGTGTAACTGTAGTAGGACAACTCTTGAACATATTGTCGACACAACTGGAAGTCTGGAAGCTTTTGTATCCACGGGATCGGTGGTCATGATGACGTTGCAGAGATCAAATGGAAGGAAAAATGAACAACCCAAAACCAAAGAAGGTCAATGATGCAAAGGAGGATGTCACAACCCGACACGAAGCAAAGAGTGTCATGTTTAAGAGTGAACTGCCGATACGACTGATAGATTTCCAAATTCCCCCCCACCATTTCTGGAAAGTACCCCAATTATTTTTTAATTGCAAGCTTGAAGGGGATAACATATGCTTGCACGATAAGTTTATCCTTTGGATGAATCTGACCTAGTAAGTTTAATGAGCCCTAGGAAGGAGAAGCTCATGTTTGTCATGGTGATGAATCCAATGTTGTTTAATACTTTAACGAGTCGGACAAAGGTGTAACTTGGTATATTTTTCATGTTTAGAGAGTTTGAAAAAGACATGTAAAAGAAAACTCCACAATGGAGTCACCAATTTGTGGTGAAGTAAAATTATAAGTGAAGACATGAACGAATTCCTCTAGCCCGATAATGGGTCTAGCCACAATAGATACATTCTATGGAAGATTTCCTTAGGTTAGAATCAATCAAGAGGGCCTACCTCTTGGTTTCTTATCCTACTTGATGATGTCCTCGCTTGCTCACTCCAGCAATCTCTCGCTTCCTTCTTCGAGCTCCTGAAACAAGTAAACAACAACAACACACAAACATAATAATAGACAAATTACAATTCAACCTACTTAACAAGTCAAGAAACATGAAGCCATGAATACAAAACATGTAGGAAATCAATAGATAGTTGCATATATTAATATCAAAGAGAGATTACAACCATCCATCTTGACGTTGTAGTCTTCCTCTTACAAGACCAGGTTCCCATACACTTCTACTAGCATTCCATGATGGCTTAAAACAACAATAGTTTTAAAGCTCTTCCCTTTAGGCTTCACTCCAAACCAAAACACACTTCTCCCTCACACAACTAGATAGCTACAACTAGTAATAACTTGCTTGTCTACTCCAAAATAACATCAAAACTTTGCAACTATAACACTCATACTAGTTTGTTCTTAGGAAGAATGCAGGTTTATATAGGAAATATGGATGGGAGATGGATCCTCTTCTCATGGGAGAAGGACTTATCCCTTGAGGCAATTCCATCATTATAGGGGAAAGGAGCCCAAACTGTCATCCTCAACCCCATCCGGCCAAACCATTAACTAGGATTTCGTTACGGAGCTTCTAGAGATGGAAGCTTCATCTCTAATTTTAAAACTTTCCATAATAGGATTGACACAACTGAAATGCAACTCAATCACTCCGGTTGGTGTGAGGAGTAGTGCTAATCTCTGCACATCGGCGTAGGGGAGAAAAAGGCCATTAGCGTCGGTCTTTTAAACTGGGCAAAATAGAAGTTTCATGGGAAATGGTGCAAAAAGGAAATGATCTACTCATGAAGAGGGACATAATGGGACTTTCTTCATGAAGGCAAAACATGCGGGATTCACTGTAGAGGTCCTCCAAGATCAAGGAACGGGGAGTACAAGGACATTGACAAAATGCTGTGTAACAAAGAGAAAGACACAACTGAACATGAGTTTGAACTAGTTGATTCAGAGGCTGAGGATTAGAATTCAAACATATGATAGACAATCAGGGATAAGGACTATCAAATCAAGGAGCTAACAATCAATTTGGAAAGATAAAAATATGTCATATCATTCCTTGAACAGGAAAATAGTCAGCTCAAAGCAAAGGAGTTGATCATAGAAAAGGAAAAAGCCAAGTTATTGTAGAAATTTGGTAAAGTCAAGGAGATCATAGAATCAAGCGAGCCTGAAGCATCAAAGGGGAAAGGAAAGAGGAAAAGACTAAGAACAAGAGGCCTGAAGAAAGCTCTGCAAGAAGAGCAAGAACACATTCTGTTGAATGAAGACGTTGACCTAGAGGATAGGATTGCCCTTGAGGTTCATCAAGATAAGGAATATTGGCTAAATAGGGTAAATGAACACTTGTAGAAGATCCTTGAGAAGGCAAAAAGGGATAATTAGTTTCTCAGACACATGACGCATCACTATCAAGCTCAAAACATGATTGCCAATGTCAAAGTAAAACAACTTGAAAATAAGCTCAAGGAGGCCAAAAAATACCAAAAGGATGAGGGAGACTTGGAGATGCTTTTTGAAGCATCTATGAAGCTTTAACAAACATGTTTTTACACCTTCCATCCAATTTTGAGCAAATTTTGAGCACATTAAGTTTTTTGAGAAATTTTGGTCTAAATTAGAAATTTAGCTGCTCTAGAAGCACAACGATTTTTTCTCAAGCCTCCGTTTGAGGAAAGGTCTACATTTTAGGAAATCTCTTGCCATCCTCTAAAAACCCATTTGCTCAGATTTTGCAAAGGTGGCTCAGTTTGGAGAAAAATGCAAAAAAGTGGCAAAAAAAATACCATTTTGGACCCTTTTTTGACGGGGGCTGTGCTTCTGGAGCAACCTTTCGAGAATGGATATTTGAAGGCCTTCCCATGGTCCAAATTTATAAATTCAAACTTTTATGGAAACTAGAATTGAAGGGCTAGTCGACCATTCTCTCAGGTTTTCATTTTGACCCCTGGAAGGCACCTGAAAAGCAACTCAAATCGACACTACACTTCTACACTTTTTTTGTGTTTTAACTTGTAAATTTCACTGTGTAAATTTTTTAATTTCTAGGTTGACTAAGTCAAAGTCAAGATTCTCTATGTAATGGCACTATTTTCGAGGCTAGGTGATGTAGGCATGAATAAATGTACATCATATGTTGTTTTTGATGTTTATTAGGCCTCATAAAGGAAGCAAAATCCTAAACAAAGTCTCCAATAAGTGTTTGAGTTTCACCTTCTGACTCTCACTTCTTGGTTGAGTGAATCTTGGAGTCAGTTCCTCCACTAAGGAATTCAACTCCTGAAGGTGGGAAAGTGGTCTAGGAGAGTCTATATGTATCATTTCTCTTGAGGAGAAGAGGGTTGAACTTTTTGTGAAGGAAGCTTGCATGTAATAATTTTTTGAGCTAATACAGAGACATGTTGCAGCTATTTTCAAGGAACTCTAGTCCAGTGATTTCATGGTGCTTGTACTTCATTCCTTTTATTTTTTAACTGTCTAAATATTTATCTACATTATATCTCTTCTTTCTATGGATTCCTTATAGTAAAATACACAGAATTCTTGTTTTTCAAGCTCTGTTATATGGTTTTCATAGTTATGTGTATGTCTTCCTAAGCTAATGAAATGATGTTTACTTATGCTCATCAGTTTCTTCCACACTATATCCTCTATACTACACTGGAAATATTTGAAATACACCGTGGCTTCTGATATCTAGTTCCTTGTCATATTTGCTCCTGCACTCCTACAGCCTAGACCTATTTGTGGCTCTGAACCCTAAGTTCAGCAAACCCTAAAAACCAAAATTTAACAAAAAAATAAACAAATACACATATCCAACATAAAATTCATTTGCTTTAAATTTATATCACTAATAAGAGACTTAGAGAGATCCTTCTCATGCTCAGTAGGGATAGCTACTGAGCTAAAGTGGTTTGAGGTTACCCTTCTCGATTTCCTTTTCAACCTAGGAGATTATAAGGACTAATATTTTTGGCGCCGTTGTCAGGGAACGACTTTTAAATCATTCCTGGGAAGCATCTAAAGAGATTTTCAAAGAACTAGTTCTGTAGTTCACTGTTTCCAGTATTCAAAGATAGGCTGAATTCATAAATTTCATCAGTTTAGGGTGTATACATTCTGGCTTCCAAAAGGCACACTAGGTCAAAACTTGACCCAAATCCACCCTTTATTATTGAAGATCCAGAAATACTTCTTAGAAAACTTAGATTACCCATCACTAAAAGTGTCGTTCGAAAAATTAAAAGAACAACCTCTCTGCCTAAAAATCTATTTGCCTTTGAGAAAATTCCTTTTGATGAGCAGATAGAATTATCTCTTTCAAGGTCGAAGTCTGAGTTGTGTATTTTTGAAGTAACATTAGAACCTTTAAAGGTTGAAACTCACTCTATTTCTTCAGAATATTTTTCTGTTAAAACTGATCATGAACTATGGTTGAATTTTGATAAGCTTCAAAGCCTTGCTAACCAACTCCAAATCACTATTGAAAAATATTTTGTTCAATATCAACTTGAATACCTGGCCACTGCTTCATCTTCTGTTTCACCTCCAAGAACATCTGCTACATCTCCCAAAGATTTAGTTTCATCATCTTTCATACCACCTCCATTCGCCCCATCTTTTCCTTTACAACCAATTGTAGTAGTTCCATCATCCCCATCAATATCATCACCCTTCCTTACACAATCCATTATAGCACCTCCAATATCTCCAACAGTCATGGCAAGATTTGCACCTCTTTTACTGCCTGCTCAACTTGCTATTTTTCCTTAGAATTATGGTCAAAGACTCCCTTTGTTTGATGGAAGTGCAAAAGTTACATCTTTGCAACATTTTGACAAGTTAATAGATTTCATTGATTTAGAAGAAATTAATGTAGAGAATGCCAAGATGAGGATTATAGCTCAAAGTTTCTTAGGAGATGTTAAGAAATGGTTTCGAAGTATGGATGCTAATTCTATTAACAGTTCTCAAAGATTGATTGAATTATTCTTAGCTCGTTGGCAATAGAAGAAAAATCCGTTATAGATATTGGCTTAGTATAATTCAATGAAAGGGAACCCAAATGAAATAGTTCAGGATTTTACAACAAGATTCAATACAGTGTACAATTCCATACTTGATGATATGAAGCCTCCTCCTGATTTGGCTCTTCTTCATTATCATGATTCTTTCGATCCGGACATGGCCTACCAACTTAGAGAAATAGATCCTACTACTCTTAAAGAGATGCAGCAGAATGTGGTCAAATCAAAGCCAGAGAGGACGTAGAAGAAAGTTGTATTCAATGAAGAGCTTGCATCATCATCTGATGCAAACCTTGAAAATATAATAAAAACTATGGAGAGGATGATGGATATTATATCCATAATTGATCGACAAGCTAAACCTTCAGTGAGGAATCCTAACTTTTGCGGACAACAACAACATCAGTTCAAAAATCGACAGAAATAGTAGCGAAACCAAGATCTTCAAGGTCAAGTAAGAGCTCCATTTCAGAAAAATTATACTAAAGCTCAGGAAGAATATGAAGAATAAATTTTAGAAGCAAATGACTTCTTTCAAGAAGATGAACTGCCTACTTTCCTAACAGAAGAAGATCAATTTTCCGAATATTCTCTCATAGCAAGTGATCAACAATTCATGTTCGCAAGTGAAGATCTGTGGGTTGTTCAAACTGAAGAGTACTAAAGAGGATATCAGATTGCCCTTAGTCATCTCCAAAAGGAGTATAATTTGAGGAATAGAAATGTACCTGTCACTCTAACTTAGAAAAGACAAAATCTACAAAAGGACACACCAAGCAAAGAAACTGCTACTATAGGTCAGAATAAAGACAAAGACATTGTCATACTGAATCGGGATAGAACAAATGAAGCCTCCACTAGCAATGTGAGGAAAGACAAAGAATTGCAAACTGAAAGCCACAAGAAGGAATCTCAAGCTAAAGGCCAAACAGAAAGGAAGGACATCGCTGAAAAACAGGCATAAAAGCAATCTAATATTTTTAGTTTTGAGAATGAAATTTCTAAATTCAAGATCGCTATTCCCCTCACTGAATTGGTAAGGAATGACAAATATAAATTTTAAATTGAAAAGATGCTTAAGGTTGACCAGATGTCTAATACAGTTAATGTGGCTGATGATGAACCAATAATCCTTTTTGGTCCAGCCTTAGAAGGAGCTCCTGAAGATAGTGAAATCCTTTCTTTTTATCTATCTTAAACTTCATGATTTTATCCTTCATAATGCCATGCTAGATTTTGGCACCTCACATAATCTGATGCCTAAAGCCATCATGGATAAAATAGGACTGAGTATCACCCGACCTTACCATGATCTTTATTCCTTTGATTCCGGAAGAGTGAAATGCCTTGGCCTCATTAAAGACTTGGTAGTGTCCTTGGACCGAATCCCAACCAAAAAGTACACATGGATGTTGTAGTTGTCGATATTCCTCCTAGGTTTGGCATGTTGCTTTGAAGGTCTCGGGGAGAAAAATTAAAGGGCACTTAACATCTTGACTTTTCATACGCCACTATCCTTGTTTTTGGACAACTCCGGAAACTTTATAGGGAAAATAAGATGAAATTTATGATCAGTAGTAAGGAGAAGCCAGTTAGTCATCCTATACATGCTGTCTATACTTATCTTGATTCTTTCATTCTGTTTAGTGATATAAATTCTGTTGATGATGAAAGTCAGTTAGTTGAAATTTCAGAAGTTCCCAAGGTCATGAGCAACATACATGAAGTTATTACAATAGAAGGTAAGTACATGTCTTTAATGAAGGAATTCACTGATGTATTTGCTTGGGACTATTCAGATCTGAAAGTTTATGACAAAAATATAATTCAACACACCATTCCTATTAAGCCCAATCAAAAGCCATTTCGCTAGAAATTGAGGAGGATCAATCCCAAGTTGTTGCCATTGATCGAGTAAGAGGTAAATAGGCTTTATAAGTCTAGAATCATAGTCCCAGTTCAATTTTCTGAATGGATATCTAATCTAGTGCCTGTAAGAAAGAAGATCGGGGAAATTCGTCTATATATTGATTTCAAATATCTGAACAAGGTGTCCTTGAAAGACACCTATCCATCGCCCAAGATGGATCACATACTACAGAGGGTGGTTGGATCCTATAGGATTTCGTTGCTAGGTGGATACTCTGGATACAATCAAATTTTGGTACACAAGGATGATAAGCTCAAGACATCCTTCACAATGCCATGGGGTACATTCATGTATGCCAAGATGCCTTTTGGGTTGAAGAATGCAGGAGCCACTTTTCAACAGGCTATGGACATAGATTTTGCTAATGAAAAATATGTATTTCTGGTTATCTGTCTAGATGATCTTACAATGTTCTCAAAATTTGATGAAGATCATTTGCATAATTTAAGAATTGTTTTTCAGAAGTGCAAAAAATTTGGCATCTCACTTAACCCAAAGAAGAGTTTTTTCGCCATGGAAGAAGGTGAGCTACTAGGATGCATCATCTCTAAAGATGGCATCTGTATTGACCTTGGAAGAGTGGAGGCCATTCAAAAACTAGACTTCCTTAGGAACAAGAAAGAGATTCAGTCTTTTAATGGGAAAATTAATTTTATGAGAAAATTCATTCCTAATCTAGTTGATAACTTGAAAGAAATGACAAACATGTTGAAGAAGGACAGTGAGGTAAAGTGATCTTTGGAGGCTGAGAAATCATTTCACGTTGTAAATTTTGCATTATCTACTGCTCCTGTTTTGATTAGCCCAGATTATACTTCAGATTTGATCATCTTTACTTTTGCCTCTGGGCATACATTAGCAGCAGTCCTAATGCGGAAGAAAGATCAGAAGAATGAGCAACATATAGTATTTTTCAGTTGCATTATAAGAGATGCAACACTAAGATACAAAGCCCTCAAGGATTTCCGAGTTTATATTCTGCATTCTCATACCATTGCTTATGTTCCTACTGTAGCGGTAAAAGAAATTCTCGTGCAGACAGATCCTGAAGGAAGAAGAGGAAAGTGGATTGCAGCCATGCTAGAGTATGACTTAGAGATAAAACCTATAAAGCTCATCAAAGGAAAAGGTTTAGCCAAACTCATGGCCGAATCAAATCTACATGCATTAGACATCAATTTGATTGATGCACTATCTGAATAACAAGATGAAGACGAACTTTCCTACATGTGTCATATATGTTCATGTCCTCACCTTGGTATTTTGACATTGTATATGTCTTGCAACACTTGAATCCCCCTCCGGAAGTCCCCAAAGGTAAAGCTAGATCAATGAAATTGAAAGCTTCAAAATATTGTATTCTAGATGGTGTTTTATTTTCGAAAGTTCCTGGGGGTGTGCTACTGAATTGTTTAGTATAAAATGAAGCTAAAGATATAATGAAGGATTTTCATAAAGGATATTGTGCTGGTCATCACTTTTGGAAAAATACAAGAAATAAGATCTTAAGAGTTGGCTTCCATTGGCCCACCCTCTTTTCTGATGCATACAAAGCAGCCATGAGCTGCCATGGATGTTAGATTTTTCAAGGAAAAAGGAAAATTTTGCCATTACCACTACAACTCATTTTAATTTTAGCTCCTTTCTAGCAGTGGGGTATTGATTTCATTGGCGAAATACATCCTTCATCTTCATCACAACATAAATGGATATTGACAACCACTGACTACTTCACAAAGTGGATTGAAGCAATCCCAACTAGGCAAGTTACCGATTTTTTTGTCATTCAGTTCATTGAGTCTAATATTTTTTCTAGATTTGGATGCTCACAGAAAATAATTACTGACAATGCTCCTGCTTTCAAGTCAAAAATATTGTTAGACTTTTGTGCCAAATATCATATTGTGCTAGGACATTCTACTGCTTATCATCCACAAGGGAATGATCTTGTTGAATCTTCCAATAAATCCTTGGTTAATATCATCAAGAAGGTTCTAGAGGTAAAACCTAAGAACTTGCATAAAAAAGTCATCAATGCCTTGTGGGTGGACAGGGTTAGCACTAAAAAATCAATAGGTATGTCTCCTTTTCAGCTGGGATATGGAGTTGATACAATGTTTCCTTCATCTTTTTCTCTCCTAGTAATGAGCATTCTGCAGGAATTTGATAGTGATGTTAATGACATACAAAGGAGGATAAATATGATGATTCATTTACAATAGACAAGGGAATAGTTTTTTGAGAACACATCCAAACTCCAGGAGAAGATTAAAAAGATTTATGACCGCAAGACCAAGGAAGACAATTTCAATTTGAGAGATGTGGTTCTTCGGTGGGATGCCAGAAATGAAGAAAAGGGAAAACACGGTAAGTTTGAAAAATTATGGAAAGGACCCTACATAATTCCTGCCTTCAGAGGAAAGAACTCTTTCTTTTTGGAAGAAATGGATGGAAGAGATTATTCAGGAGGGGCGACCAATGGTAGGCTTCTCAAGCACTATTATGTCTAAAAAGGGTCCTGAAAATTCATCATCATTGTATATACTAGTGTTTATTTTATTTCCAAAATTTTAGATGGATTTCATAGGAGTTTGAAGCCATAAGTGAAGACCCTAAGGCTCTTTAGGTCAACACTATTTTGGTTTTTATTATTCAATTTTTTTTTTTTTTTGTCATGTCAAAAGGTCAATTAGTTTTAAGTCAAAAGTATGTTTTCATGCATGTTGACTCCATTGCCCAATGAATAAGGCTACTTGGTCTACGGTGTTATTGACACCTTAAAGGAGCTACCATCCCCAGTTGGAGCCAATGTTAGTGTCAGTCTTGTTAGCCTCTCACCTGGATCAAATGTGCTTTTACTATGCTTGCCTAGACTATCGAGATCAATTTTTTTTATGTTACTAGGTTTACACAGCAAAATTTGGTCATTGTTTGGATAGTGTAAAGATAAAGTCAATATTTTGGAAATTCACTCATGCTGGTCACCTATCACACTTTTATGGAGGTGTCACAATAAAAAAGTTTCAATCACCATCATCATTCCATTTGGTTTAAGGTAATTCATTAGGTCACTAGGGTTTCCAAGGTCCATCATTTTCATGAATAAAACTAGCACTGAATAAAACATGACAAAGAACTCTTGGGAATTGATTTTTGAATTTTCACATATTCCTCATACTCTCATGTTCAATAAGTTCCAAAAGAAGGAGTTCCAACACTCAGGAAAGTAAAGGGCAGCTTAGGTTTTCAGTGGTAAAGGTAACTTTGTTTTCATAAAGTGAAAAATCAGTATTTTAAAGGAGTGTGGGTCCCATTTATTTTTTAAAAAGTGAAGTAAATTTCCCTATATAAACTCAAAATCCCCCAAACTTATTCATTTACCTCCTATTCTCTCTTTGTTATTGAGCTATCCTGTCCAAGAGATCAAAAAAGTCAGTTTCCTAGGAAAAATTGACAAAAAAATTGAGGTGTTTTGCTTAGAAAAACTACATTGTGCTTAGGAGGTCTGCGCTATGCTCAGAAGAACTGTGCTACGTTCAAAAGAATTGCGCTACACTTTGGCGCTACACTCAGGAACAAAGCGCTGTGCGCAAGATAGGGTGCCAAGAAATCGTTGAAAACTCTCCCAAATCTCCTTTTTTAACTTGCAAGCTTGACTTTATTGGCTTCTAAGCCAAGGGAAAAGTAAGTACACCATAACTATCCCTCATTTTCTTTTCTAAATTCATCTCATGTCAATGATTCTTCAAATTAGAGTTTGTAGTGAAATTTGCATGGGAAATGATAGGGTGAAAATGGCCATTTTTATTTTTGGTTTCTAAAACATGTAAAATGATATCCTACACATGTATACATGTTTAATAAATCATTTTAACCATTTAACACACCTCAAAACAAAGTTTTAACACTCAAAAAGCAAAACCCTAGCTCATTCCTAGAGGTTTTTGAGTAAGTTTCATAATAAATCCTGTTTTTTCTCCTTGCAAGAAAATCACTCTTCCATTGTTTCTCTACTCATTTTCATCAGCTCCAAAGTCCATATTCACCTTTCCCAAAATTCCTCCATCATTTTGTCAAAAACCACCTTCACATCACTTCATTTCCATTCACACCTCACACTTTATTTTTCGCTCCCTGTTGCTAGGATTTTGTGCCATCATGGACGCAGAATCTTTGCCAGAGAGAAAAAGACAACATAAAGGAGGGAAGATCCTTAGATATGAGCCATCAGACTGCAATGCAATCAACTCCTAGCCTTTCATCAAACAATGCTTCGAGGATGTACATTGCCTAGAATTTTGCCAAAGGGTGAGCAAGGTGGGATTTCATGAGAAATTAATAGATTGGGTGGAAACTTAGCTGAAAGGTGAGACTGCTGTCACCATTGGTGTTGAGCTCAGTTTTTTAGTGACCTCCATCTCACTTGCAATAGGGTTATCGAACAATGGCAAATATTGGTTCAAAGGAATGAGCCTAGATCTTGAATACTACAAGCCTTTATTAAAGACGCCATACCGAGAAACACATACTCACCTTATGCCTTTCAAGTATTTATTGAAGAAATATGCCCCTTTGATGAAGACTGTGATGAGGTTCTTCACTTGTGAAGGTAGATTCTGCAAGTTGTATGCTTATTATATTCGCCTCCTGATGCATTTCACCTCTCAAAATCCACTCAACATGTGTAACTATCTATCCAGGAGCATTTCCAAAATGTCTGAAAAAATACAATTGAAGGACAAAGAGAACTCCCCAAGATTTTTTCATCATAGTCCAATCAAAACCATTGTATTTACCAACTGGTAGAGAAAGGCATGTCTTGGGAAGCCTTTTTGGAAACAACCCTGAAATTGCATGAAGCAAATGCAGCATCTCAGTCTCCTAGTGTGCCAAAACAACAAATGAGGTTGGGTCCTCTAGCAAAACAATGGAGAAGACTCCGCTATCCAAACTTGAGGTGATTAAAGTGTATAAGAAAGGATGGAGGCTTGTGTTTTCTTCTCATGGAGAGAAAGGGGCCAAGCCTTCTTCATCGACAAAGCAGGAACCGACAACAAAAGAGAAAGACACAACTGAGCATGATTTTGAACTGGTTGATTCAAAGGCTGAGGATCAGAATTCAAACATGTGACAGACAATCAAGGATAAGGACTACCAAATCATGGAGCTAACAATCAATTTGGAAAGAGCAAAATATGTCATATCATTCCTTGAACATGAAAATAGTCAGCTCAGAGCAAAGGAGTTGATCATAGAAAAGGAAAAAGCCAAGTTATTGCAGCAAATTGGAAAAGGCAAGGAGATCATAGAATCAAGCAAGCCTGAAGCATCAAAGGGGAAAGGAAAGAGGAAAAGACCAAGAACAAGAGGCCTCAAGAAAGCTCTACAAGAAGAGCAAGAACACATTCTGTTGAATGAAGACCTTGACCTAGAGGATAGGATTGCCCTTGAGGTTCATTGAGATAAGGAATATTAGCTAAATAGGGTAAACGAACACTTGGAGAATATACTTGAGAAGGAAAACAAGGATAATCAGTTGCTTAGACACATGGCGCATCACTATCAAGCTCAAAACATGATCGCCAATGTTAAAGTAAAGCAACTTGAAAATAAGCTCAAGGAGGAAAAAAAAGACCAAAAGGATGAGGGAAACTTGGAGATTCTAGCTTAAGCATCTATGAATCTTTAACAAACATGCTTTTACACCTTCCATCCAATTTTGAGCAAATTCTGAGCACATTAAGTTTTTTGAGAAATTTTGGTCTAAATTCAGAAATTCCGTTGCTCCAGAAGCACAACACTTTGGCACTGCGCTTTTTCCTTATGCGTCCATTTGAGGAAAGGTCTACATTTTTGGAAATATATTTCCATCCTATACAAACCCATTTTCTTATATTTTGCAGAGTTGGCTAAGTTTTGGAGAAAAATGCAAAAAAGTGGCAAAAAACTAGCATTCTCAACCATTTTTTGACACGCGCTGTGCTTCTGGAGTGACCTTGGGAGAATGGATATTTGAAGGCCTTCCCATGGTCCAAATTCAGAAATTGAAACCTTTCCAGAAACTAGACTTGAAGGGCTAGTTGATTGTTCTCTCAGTTTTGCATTTTGACCCCTGGAAGGCACCTGAACATCAACTCAAAATCGGCATTGTGCTTCGATACTTTTCTGTGTTTTAACTTGTAAATTTCACTGTGTAAAATTTTAATTTCTAGTTTGACTTTGTCAAAGTCAAGATTCTCTATGTAATGGAACTATTTTCGGGGCTAGGTGATGTAGGCATGAATAAATGTATATCATAGGTTGTTTTTGATGTTTATTAGGCCTCATAAAGGAAGCAAAATCCTAAACAAACTCTCTAAGAAGTGTTTGAGTTTCACCTTCTCACTCTCACTTGTTGGTTGAGAGAATCTTAGAGTCAGTTCCTCCACCAAGGAATTCGACTCCTGAAGGTGGACAAGTGGTCTAGGAGAGTCTATATGTATCATTTCTCTTGAGGAGAAGAGGGTTCAACTTTTTGTGAAGGAAGCTTGCATGTAATCATTTTTTCAGCTAATACATAGATAGGTTGCAGCTATTTTCAAGGAACTCTAGCCCAATGAGTTCATGGTGCTTTTAATTCATTATTTTTTGTTTCTAATGGTCTAAAAATCTTTATCTACATTATATCTCTTCTTTCTATGGATGCCTTATAGTAAAATACACATAATTCTTGTTTTCCAAGCTCTATTATCTGGTTTTCATGGTTATGTGTATGTCTTCCTAAGCTAATGAAATCATGTTTACTTATGCTCATTAGTTTCTTCCAGACTATATCCTCTATAATACAATGACAATATTCAAAATACACTAGGGATTATGATATCTAGCTCCTTCTCATATTTTCTCCTACACTCCTATAGCCTAGACCTATTTGTGGCTCCAAACCTTAATTTCAACAAACCCTAAAAACCAAAATTTCACAAACAAATAAACAAATACACATATATAGCCTAAAATTCATTTGCTTTAAAGTTATATCACTAATAAGATACTTAGAGAAATCCATCTCATGCTTAGTAGGGCTAGTCATTGAGGTGAAGTGGTTTGACGTTACCCTTCTCGATTTCCTTTTCAGCCTAGGAGATTGTAAGGACTAACATGATGAATCAATGAGGATGAGTGAAATGAAGGTTGAATGGTATGAAAAATAGAAATGATGCTCATCTGGATGGTGAATCCATCTAGAAGAGCATTTATAATTCAAAGGGATATGGTAACAGTTAAATAGTTTCCATAGTTACAAGGTGAGGTCATACAAAATGATGGCAATAAGTTGTATGCAGAGATTATTTAGAAGATAATCTTCGTTGATGATGTCAAGTTTCGTTCGAATGTAGGTTAGATAAGATGGAGAGAATGTGGTTGATCATACGAGTACATCAGTACCAGAGGGTCAATGTCATGGTTCCGGTAATCATTCAGTTTATGGTTATGGAATGGTGGTAAAATCATCGTTTAAACAACCCACAGAGATAGAAGCTCTATCATGAGATATTCAAAATATAATTAATTTTCTCAAATTATGATTAGAATCCTTCCAGTCACACCCATGATGATCGCATTTGATCATATCATAAAAAGGATTTTTTTTTCTTAGAAAAATAGGGGAATAAAGGTGAATGCTTTAGGATTTAGGATAGGGGCTTAACAACTGATGGTAATAAAGTTTTATGAGGGTAATTATATATTCATCACATGATTAATATGAATATTAATAGTAGAAAATAGAACAATGACCTCATACCTCAATTACCGGATCAACACAAGATTTTTTAATTTTTTTTTAGTACGGATGAAAATTGTTTTCCAGCACCGGAAGAACACAGGAGACTTCTTTCTAGTACCGGATGAATACAGATACTTATTTCCAGTACCAGATGAATGCAACGAGTTTTTCTTCAGTGCCAGATGAAATTTTAGTAAGGTACTCAGATGCATAGTCTTCAAACTGGAATCTTGTAGGCTTCTCTTTGTAGCTTAACATGTTTTGAGGGTCAAGCTAGAGTAGGTGCTAGCTATTACTGCATGTGAAATTGTTATGCTGGAAAAACTACAAACAACGCACTAGTAAAATGGAGCATAAATACTTCTGGATAACAGAAATGTATATAAAAATACTTTATTAATAAATGAATAGATAGATGATGTCTGATTACAATGGGGCTCCTGGCTTAAATACTGCCATGGACACCCTTTGGGAAAGGGCATGATCTTATGATCGTGCCCTTTCGCCTAACTAAACCTAAATTAAATAATAAACCTAAAATTAACTATTTATTTCATAACAGTAAAGTTACCTTATGTAAAAGTGTTTTCACCCATTATAAAAAGTGAGTCACTTATAATTCTGAAGTCTCTTTATTTTTTATTTAAGTTACAATTTAGTGGGTAGCTCATAAAGTACCATTGTAAAAGTGACTTTCACTTATTTATAAAAGTGGGTCACGTAAATTTTATTTTATTTTATTTTTTATTTTTATTTTTTAAAGTGAGCTAATTAGATTAAGTTTGGAAGTGGGGGTTTTCTTTAAAAAAATATAACATTATCATTCACTTCCGCACATTCACGTACTTCGTCAACATCTTCAACAACTTTTCTTCAAAAAGCCATAACTTCTTTATCCGGAAACTGTTTTTTTTAATCAACCTAATTTTTTGAGATCCTTCCGTTGGAACACTTAGTTTCAGCATGTACAACTTCAGTTTCTGTTAAAATGGAGAGTCCATGCCAAATTATTCTTGACAACACCAACTACTTCCAATGGTTGTCTTACATTGAGGATTTACTTAGAAGTAAAGGTCTTTATAGAATAGCCTCAGTTCTAGAGGCTAAACCTAAAGATGAAGATAAGCAAGCCAAATGGGAAAATAGGCAAGATCAAGCACGTGGGTTGATAGGGATGTATATTTTTCCAGACCTTAGACTCCATATCACAGAACTTGATGCCCCTAATGAAGCAATGAAAGAGCTCAATAAAGTTTTTGGAATTAAAAATGAAATTAGAGCCCATCAACTTGAAAATGAGTTGCTTACATTGGACCCCAATAATTTTTCTTCCATTGAAGATTTTTTGTCCAAGTTCAAAACCCTTAGACTTCTCTTGGAAGGTGTTAAAGTTAAGAAAGAAGATGGTAGCCTTATTTATTCCATTCTTACTAAGTTGGGATCAACTTACTCTATGTTTGTTTCCACCTTCCATTCTATAAGAGAAACCTTTATTTCTTTAGGACAAGACTACAAGTCCCCTTCTTTTGATGCCTTTTGTGATTCTTTATTAAGAGAACAAGAAAAACTCTTACATCTTGGTCTTCTTAATATTGGAAACTCTTCTAAGAAAGCCTTAGCAGCCCAACAACAACCAAATTCAAAGAATCCTAAGAAGCAACATCCTAAAAAGAATGGTCCTAAACCAAACAAGGGTCCTAAGCAATTTCAGTCTCAAAATGAAAAATCAATTCAACAAAATGATAAAGCAAATAAAAACAAAGGGAAGAAGACTGATAGACATTGCAACTTTTGTGATCATGATGACCACAGAGAATCCAAATGTTTTAAAAAGATGGAAGCCTTGGAAGCAGCAATGAAGAAGCATAACATCCATTTGGAGCACTCTTTAACTTCAACTTCATCTTCAGGAATAACACTTTCTACATGTGGTTGTTAAGCATCTCGGTTGGGTTATGCACTAAATGTATCTTCTTCTTCTCATTCTCATGAGTGGCTCATTGATATTGTAGCTTCTTATCAGATGGCCAAAAACAAAGCCATGTTTTCTTCTTTAAATGATTATAACACCAAAAATATATATGTTGGTGATGATAGATCTCTTAGTGTTGTAGGGATTGGAACTATTCATCTAGACAATGGTCAATTTATGATGTATTATGTGTTCCTAACTTATATCCTGGCAACCTTCTATTTGTATATCAGATAACTCATTCAGGTGAAGGTAAAACCGTTGAATTTTCACCTCATGATGTTGTAATTAAGGACCTAAGAGATCCTAGACAAATTTTAGCCACTGGCATTGCTGATGATTCTACAAGGTTGTATAGGTTTAACAAACTTGGGTCATCAACTCTTCCCTCGGTATTTGTTGCTCATAATGATGAAGTGAGCAAACTTTGGCATGAGCGATTTGGTCACTTAAACTATCGCTCCCTTCAAAATCTATGTCAGAAAATATGGTGACAGGTCTTCCTATGGTATCTTGCAGAGATGGTGTTTGTTCCGGATGTGTACTCGGAAAACATCATTAATATAGTTTTGAAAAACGTGCCTCTTGGCACGTCTCAGCCCCTTTAAAGCTTGTGCACAGTTATTTATGTGGTCCACTTCCAGTTGTTT
Source organism: Pinus taeda (assembly GCA_000404065.3). Classification (NCBI taxonomy): domain Eukaryota; kingdom Viridiplantae; phylum Streptophyta; class Pinopsida; order Pinales; family Pinaceae; genus Pinus; species Pinus taeda. The sequence goes on along the minus strand of APFE030923610.1, from coordinate 26,901 downwards.
CATTCTCTGGTTACAAGTATTTCTTAACTTTCATTGATGATTTCTGCAGACGCACTTGGGTATACTTCTTAAAACTCAAGAGTGAAGTCTTTAACATGTTCTTGGCTTAAGGCCTTTGTTGAGAAACAATCTGGACATCAAATTCTTAAGCTAAGATCTGATAATGGCGGAGAATATGTTAACA
>APFE030923610.1:0-26536 GCA_000404065.3 Pinus taeda | reverse complement strand
CAACTTTTGCACTGAGCATGGAATTCAATTGCAACATACTGTTCCATATACTCCACAACAAAATGGTGTAGCTGAAAGGAAGAATCACACCTTAAAGGAAATGGCTAATTGTATGCTTCAATCTAAAGGGGTTAGTCTTAATTTTTGGGCAAAAACAATTAACTGTGCAATTTACATAGTAAATCACACTCTTACTAAGGTTTAAAAGAATATCACTCCAAAAGAAGCATGGAGCTCAATTAAACCAAATGTAAGTCACTTTCGTGTTTTTGGAAGTGAAGCATGGGCCCATATTCCCGATGAGAAACATAAAGCCTTAGAATCTAAGAGTGAAAAATGTATTTTTGTTGGATATTCTGAAGATGTCAAAGGATATAAACTTCTTCCACCTAAATCCAAAAATGTTATCATTAGAAGAGATGTAAAGTTTGCTGAAAATATATTGGCCTATGAGCCTAGTTCGACGGATGTGCCACCTCTCTCTATCCCTTCTACTTCTGAAAATATTTCTTCTTTAGATGATGACAATGAGGATGAGAGTCCTCCCCCACCTTCTCGGGATCCTCCTTTAGCTCCTCAGCTTCTAGAATGGGTCTATGCTACTCGGGATGTAGCAGGTGCTCTTGCAGGGGATCCTACAGATCAGCGACGTAGACGTTCTCAGTTCGATAGAGCCTCTTCTTTACTGGCTCAAGCTTCAGCGAATTATGATCCTAACAACTTTGTAGAAGCTTCAGGCCATCCAGATTGGGACACAGCTATGAGTGAAGAATATCGTTTATTATTGGCAAATGATACATGGGATCTTGTTCCTCTTCCAAAGGGACGAAAAATTGTTAGATGCAAATGGGTTTACAAAACCAAGTTTGGACTAGATGGAAAATTTGATAAACATAAAGTTCGTCTTGTTGCTAAGGGTTTTTCACAAGTTAAAGGCATTGACTATACTGAAACCTTCTCCCTTGTTGCCAAAATGAATTCTATTCGCCTTGTTGTTTCCCTTGTTGCCTCTTTCAAATGGGAAGTCTATCAGATGGATGTTATATCTGCCTTTTTGCATGGGGACTTGCATGAAGAAATCTATATGGAACAACCTCCTGGCTTTATACAAATAGACTCCAACCTTGTATGTCAGTTTAAGAAATCCCTTTATGGTCTCAAGCAAACCCCTCGGGCTTGGTATGCCAAAATAGATAGCTTTCTTTTAGATACTTGCGTTTCTAGGTTTCATTTTGACAATACTGTCTACACCAAGAAAGTGGGTAAGTCTCTTATCATTCTTGTTCTTTATGTTGATGATTTTATTCTTACTGGTAGTGATCCCAACCTTATAAACCATGTTAAGTCCAACCTTAAAAAGCAGTTTGAAATGGCAGACTTAGGACACTTGCATTATTTTCTTGGTCTTCAAGTCTCGCAGTCCAAGGAAGGTATTTCCCTTTCCCAGTCCAAGTATGCCTGTGATCTTCTATGCCACTTTCACATGGAAGACTGTAAGCCAGCCCCTTCTCCCTTTTAGTCTAGAGCCAAACTTTCAGTCACTTGTACTTTCCCTGAAGTTGATGCTACCTTATACCGTCAGCTTGTAGGAAAACTTTTGTATTTGACCCATACTCGTCTTGACCTTTCCTTTGCTGTTGGCCTTATGGCTCGGTTTATGCAAAACCCACATGAAAGTCATTGGAAAGCAACTAAAAGAATACTTTGTTATCTTCGAGGTACAATTCAGTTTGGGATTCATTACAGTGCAGAAGCATCTACTCTATTGGTTGGTTTCACTAGTTATGATTGGGTTGGTGACCCTGATGATCGGAAGTCTACTGCAGGTTATGTCTTCACTCTTGGTTCTGGACCTATTACATGGGCTTGCAAGAAACAAAGTGCCATTTCTCTTTCTTCAGCAGAAGCAAAGTATCGTGGCGCCATAGAAGCTAGGAAGGAAGCCTTGTGGCTTCGTTAGATCTGGTCAGAGTTTGGCTTTCAGCAGCAACATCCAACTACACTTTGGTGTGATAATCAAAGTGTCATTCAACTATGCAAAGATCTAGTCCAACATCAGCACAACAAACACATTGAACTACACATGCACTTCATCGGAAAGCTCATTCATGACCATGTTCTTCAAGCACAATATTGTTCAATCGATGATCAAGTTGCAGACATGTTTACAAAGGCTCTCACAGAGGCGAAGTTTACTAAACTTCGATTTATGGTTGGAGTTCAGGAAGTTGTCACTAAGGGGGGATAGGCTCTAATGCCTCCTTCCTTCTCCTATTGTGTCATATTTGTACATCCTTCAATCCTATCGCAAGTTGTTCTTAAGGGGGGATGTTAGGATATTCTGACACATAGGAAATAGTTAGGTATAACTTGGTCTAGTGTATAGTTAGGAAAAGTGTGTTTCTTTAGTATGTACTTTTTGTAACTTGCAATCCTATGGTTATGATATGTTCTAGATGAAGTGATCCGATGGTTCATTCTCTCCTCAATATTACCAACACTTGATCCGTGGCTTAACACCTGATTGGTCCATGATCTCTATTTAAAGAGCATGGAGGGTCATTTGTAACGTGACCGTTCATGAGAGAAGCTTATGTAAATTTTCTTTCTTTTACATTAATAAATTGCCTGAAGTGGCTGCATTGGCTCAGGCTGTGGACTATTTCCCTCTTTGAGGGTTTTAACCATGTCAAGAATACTGGTGTACCGATCTGTGATCTGTTTGTGAGCGGTGTCCTTTGGTGTTCTATCTGAGGAACTTACCCTGTAAATTCCTACACATGGTACTGCCTGTCATGACTTAAACAAAGATATACAATTGCAGGAATTCAACTTGGACAAGAGAGTGCTTAAAATAGAGGAAGCAGACTCCTGTTGCACTCATCGTTCGAGTATATGAAAGGCAAGCGGTATGATTGTAGCCTGCAAGATTGGTCGATCAGGTGCAAGCGATAGCATAATGATGAGTCATGGCATCTTGACACCTAGTACTACTACATTTGTGACATGGTAAGGAGGAGAGCAATAAGGCTTGAGTACATCTCCATTGATGAGAAAATAGCTGACGTTCTGACGAAGACGTTGCTGAGAGAAAAGTTCGTATAATTCAGCGACAAGCTAGGGCTCGTGTAGATCACCCGTCTCGTTGAGAGGGAGTGCTGATATGTCTGCAACACGGATGGACATTCTCCCGAATGGGTCCAAGAGACCCATAGGGCTCAACAAGAAATGTTGAGTGAGTGTCTCTTGGAGGAGGACCCTGATCACACACTAGGCATGGTGGAGTGAGGACCTTCAGCATTTGGACCCCAATCACACACCGGAAGGGTGGAGTGAGGTCTTAGACCCTGATTACACAACATGTAGGGTGTAATGAGGTCTGGTTCAACATCTAGACCCGATCACCAACTAGGAAGGGGTTGAGTGAGGTCTTGGCCTAAAGTGCTCACTAAGAAGGGTGAGTGAGTGCTTGCTAGTTGAGGGTCTCATCATTTTTGGCCTAGGTGGTGGCCATGGGATTCGAGGACCGATCACTTTGGAGCAACGCTGGGGTGGAGTCCCCCCCTGAATGTGCTCCTGAAGTGCGCTCCAAGCGGGAGTGACTTGGGAGCTCACAAAAAAAAATTCGCTCCCGCAAAAAAAATTCGCTCCTTGGTTTTTTCACAATTTTCTTTTCATAGAGATGTTCCAAACACAATTTTTTTTCAAAGAAACAAGATTTTTTGAGTGGGGCAACCTAATATTCAAGCCTATGACCCTAGTATTGATATGCATTTCATGGTAATGTTAAATTCTTAAAGTAAAAATTACATTCTCCTTTATCTTTCATTTTCATCCTTTTACTTAGATTTTTAACATTACCATGAAACGACTTAGAATGTTTGAAAGTGGTTTTGACCTCATTGGATTTCATATGGAGAAAGTAGAATTTTAGATCTCACTCAAAATCCAGCAAAGTTATCAGTTTTTCAGGATTTCAGGATTTGGGGGATTGTAATGTTTCCATTGGATTTTATCATGTAATAGAGTATGGAACTTGTATTTAATCAAGAGCACCAAACCCTTTATGCATCTTGATGTTAGTGACATTAGTTGTCGAACTCCTCTATCATGACCCTACTAAAAATGTACCCATCACTCAAACAAAATATTGACTTGACATGCTATGGTTTTTCTATCTTATGTTAATGCTTAGAGGGTGATATCAATGACAAAGATCCCAAGATAGGCAATAATTTTGATGATATGTAGGTATTTGTTGTTTTTTTTGGATGCTAGAGGCCATCTAAAGCCTATTTGTTGATGTATTTTCGATTTAGAGATGGATTGCACTTGATGCTATTTTGGTTATGTGCACTCTTATATGCTATATAAATGAGAACGTGTAACTTGTGGACATGTGGTCGATGAAGATTATAACTTTTAGATAATTGATGTTATATGGTTTAATCCATGCTTTTATGCTTTTTATATCTAATTCATCATTCTACATGCTTTTGTTGACATATATGCATCAAAATATATAAAAATATATATCATTTAAAAATTCGCTCTTGATTCACTCCCGACTTGTGAGCTTTTGAAAATGTCGCTCCTTGCTTCCGCTCTCAAGTAGCCTTGCTCTGGAGGAGTGAGTCCTGATATGCTGATGACATTGCCATGGGTTTTGTAATGCCTCAAATATGGCCACTAGCGAATGCTGATGATAGATGGTGATGCTAGTAATAATGAATAACCCTTTTCATAGAGTAATTATGTCAACATGAGAACGTCTGGATAGTCATTATGAATACCTCCCTAGTTAAGAGAGAGTGTTGATTTTTTTTGTAACTATGGTCGGTTTTCATAATGTATAATTAAGTCGTTATGTATTTGTAAAGCATATTTTAAATGCTTAGGAGTCAAAAGAAAAATTATTTTTGAGTCAAAGTCCAATTGTGACTTTCAAGAGATGAAATTTTAATATTTAAAATTTAAGTTTTGGCTCCAAAACGTAAGGTCCGTCTCCTCCTAGTCAAGTCGGCACTATTGAATGTTCTAGATAGCTCCATAAGGTCAAGTCGGCTTCCCATATGCACAAGTCAGCTCCATCAAGGGACACATCCTTTTGGCATAAATAAACAACTATATAAAGGGCCGGTTTGCCTCTCCAAAAGAGACACACATAACTCGCATTTGTGGCTCACATCTGAGATAGGGAGGCTCACATTTGTGACAGGGAGGCTCGCATTTGTGACAGGCAGGCTCGCATCTGTGACAGGGAAGCTCGCATTTGTGATAGGGAGGATCGCATCTGTGACAGGAATGCTGGCATCTGTGATAGGAAAGCTCGCATTTATGGCTGGCATCCGTGGAAGAGAAACTCGCATTTGTGACTCATTTCTATGATGTATATGACTCGCATTTATGATGGATATGGCTCATATCTGTGGTTAGATCTAACTCACATCTATGGCTAGATATGGCCCACATCTATGCTATCTACAACTTACTTCTATGGGAGTGTAGGACTTACATTTATGGAATCTATAGCTCAGATTTGTGTTTCATTTTTGTGACTGAGATTCTGGAGGTGCATGATCAAGAAAGTAGTGCAAGATCAAGGAAGCAGAGCAAGATCAAGAGTAGAGTGTTGAATTAGATGACTTGGCTTGGAGGGTGGATAGTAGCCCTGGTTTGACCTAGTTAGACTTAGATGTGTCTCTGTTGAACTGAAGGATTCTCTATTGAAATAGGTTGCTAGGTTTTTCCCTTTAAGGGTTTTCCCAGGGTAAATCTTTGCACTCTTTGTGTGAATTGTCTCTTTAGGACACACTAATGTATATCATATGGTTGATGTCTTTCTGTATAATTATTGAATGATGGAACACTAATAAGGATGTAAAAGGATCAAAGATAATTATCAAGTTGAAAGACAGTATAAATTCAACCGACACTATGTCCCAAACACCATTCTTCTTGATGGAGGTGTACTCCTTAACCATGGCATCTTTCCATACCTATTGGTCTATTGCCTCTTGAAAGTTGGAGGGCCTGAAATCTATGATGTTGCTCATTAATGTCATGTAGTTTGGAAACTTCTTTAGAGTTTAGTAGTCTATAAATGTGCTCCTAGGAGTCTCAACATACTCTTAAGTATCCCTCAATGGTTGAGTGAACCATTGAGGTTTTTTCATAGAAGTGGAAGGAACTATTGTCTCCTCCTCTTCATGTGAACGTTGCGGTCTTGTCTCGAAAGTTATTAGTGGTCTTTGCTCAGCCGTCATGTTGAAGTTTGTGGTAGCTTCGGAAGGTCTTCTACATAGGCTTGGTGTTTTAGCATGTGGAAGACATTATTTGCTTCTTCTAGGTGCTTGCTTGGTGGAGTGTTAACACCTCCCTAGTTAAGCGGGAGTGTTGAGAAATGTAAGTAGTTTGGGTCTTCATAATTGTTGTACTCATTTCAATATGTATCCTATGTAACAAACAAGAAAAGAAAAGAAAAAGTTATTATTATTAAAGCATGGGTTTCATGCTCATTATTGATGGTCTTCTAGGTAACAACATGTTCTTCGTGCTTCTAGGGTTTGTTAGGTCTTAAGATTTATTGTCACGAGTCAGAGGAGTCAACTTCATGTTATAAGACCCTTCCAGGTAAAATGAAATTGTAAAAATAATTATTTTTGAGTCTAGAAAGTCCTGTAAACTCCAAAATTACAAGTCGGCCTAAAGGAGGGAATTTCACCCCTTGAGAAGGCTATATAAAGGAGCAATTCAACCTCATTTGAGACTTACTCACTCAATAAGTTCGATCTATCAAGAAAGAGTTTGATCCGTAGCTGGGAAGCTGGAAGAAGGAGAGCAAAGGTTTAAGTGAAGAAAGAAGGACAAAAATATCTTGTTTTTGGGCTCTATCTCTCTCACATGTGCGAAATTCTAGGGTTTTTGGGTTGTAAGAAGACGCTGAAGTTGCAGGAGAACGAAGTGCAATAAATTGTAGCTGGAAGAGAGAATACTTTGTCTAGACCTCGTTGACCTTGGGAAGAGATGCCTTGCTCTAGGAATGTCTTAGGAGGCTGGATTAGGGTTTCTAAGGAAGTTGCAAGGCTGAAATTGCAGGGTCAACTTGTAGGACGAGTTGCAGTATTAAAGCTGGTAGATCGAAGTTGTCATATTGAAGCTGGTTGGTGCAGAATCAGGGAAGGACTTGAGGAAGGGATGATTTGTACTAGGAGGACTTGGTCTAGGGTTTGGGTCTTTGTATCTCATTTGAAGCATATTTTAAGAAGAGAAGTGTTTTCTGGATTTTCCCCTTGGAGGGGTTTTGCCCTGGTTGAGAGCCTAATATTTGTGTTCCTTGTTGTTGTTACTATTCTTGATATTATTTGATGAATAGCTCTAACTAAAGAACATAAAGAAGATAATTAAGATTCATAAGCAAATATCAAGGTTAAATGAAAATAAGATTAATAGCTGCCACTTTCCATTTTCTAACATGGAATAAGAGCTAAGGTGAATAAGGAAGGCAATTGGAAGGACACTAGAAGGAGTTACTTGTCAAGGGGAAGGAAAAAGGAAGCTCTTCAAGAGGTTAATTGTCAAGAAGAATCATTTGAGAAAAGACTCAAGGAAGGAGTATTTCTTCAAGAAGAAGTTAATTGTCAAGAAGAATTGTTTGAGAAAAGACTCAAGGAAGGAGTATAGGGGATCAAGTCTACATCACGCTTGCATCAAAGGAAGATCTGAGAGGAAGACTTCAAGAAGAGTGTTGATCTCTCTTTCTGGAAGATCTATTTGGGAGGCATCTTTCAAGGATCATGAAGGCATCAAAAGGATTGAAAATATTGTCAAGAAGAATCTTGATCTCAAGTAAGTAACGCATTATTACATCATGTCTAAATCTACAGGTCATATGGGTTCTTTCTGCAAGGAGAGCAACAAGCTCGTAGGAGCATCAAATTATCTGGCATGGAAGAAAAGGGTTGATATGATTCTCACAGAACAAGAAGTAATGGAGTATGTTATTGGGGAAATTACTGTACGAGAGAAAGACAAGACTCAAGAACTAGCAAAGTATAAGAAACAGGAAGTCAGGGCACAAAGGATCATACTGGAATCCATTAAAGATTCTCTTGTTCCGTTCGTTGCAAATTTGAAGACTTCCAAGCCTATATATGACAAGCTAGTGAACTTGTACTTTGTATATACATCAAGACAAAAGATGTCTTTGCGGAATAAGTTATACATAATGAAGAAATCAAAGGATGAAGATATGGCATCCTTTCTCATGAAAGTCTCTCAGCTAAAAGACTATCTGCAAGGACTCGGGGAAACAATATTTGTTTCGGAACTAACCATATGTGTACTAAATGCATTGCCACTGGAATAGAGCAGCTTTGCAACAAGCATCTACTCCAAGAAAGATTCAACTCCCTTTGACGAGTTGTGGGCTCAATGCATATTGGAGGAATCAAGGATCAAGGTTAAAGATGACAATGGGTCAAATGAGCAATCCCAAGCCTTTCTAGCCCTGAGTCAAGAAGCTGAAGAAAGGGAAGTTTGGAAAATCCAAGATGAAGACATGTCGAAGGTTCAATGCTTTAAATGAAATGAGTTTCGACACTTTAAGAGGGGCTGTCCAAGCCAACAGAACAACAAGAGGAAGGAAAGAAGCGAGGCTCACATAGCTAAAGAAACAGGAGAAACGAAGAAGAAGCCGAAGAAAGAAGAAGTGAAGGATATTTACTGTCGAAGAGGGCACTTTGGCTATTGGGTTCCCTATGAAGGTTGTTCTTTCCTTTAGAGTAGTATACATTTATGTAAAGCATCATAGAAAGAAGCATATGATAGTGGTATGTTTAGAATTTACATGATTGAGTTGCTTTGTAGAAATCATCTAGATAGATAGATAGACCTTTTTTGCATAATTTTCATCCAAGAATTATCTAACACTATGTTAGAGGTTGTCATCTTGCTTAGGTGGATCATCATGATTTTGGAAGAACCATCATTATGGAAGGTTCTTAGGAGAAGCACTATGACAAGGATAGTATTCCATGTAATGTGGAAACACTACTGGTATTGGGATGAAGGAATGCAATGGGTCAAGTTGAAGGGTCACTTTAGGTCAAATAGCTAGATGATTGGATGGAAGCATACGAATTCATGTTGAAAGTAAACTTTGGATAAGATTCATATGTATCAAATCTCGAAGAAAGTTGGTCATAAAAAATATGCTTAAGTATATGGATATATGATGCTTGAAAAGAATAGGACTTGACTTATTGAAGGATGCATAAAGGATTAAGATTTTCTCTAATATATAAAATAATGATTAACATCCAATATAATCTCTGGAAGAAAAGTTGTAACTTGGTAATCAAGTTCGATCCTTGGGCACTCTAATGCATGAAGGAAGTTTCAAGTGGAGATGGTCGATAAGGATGTTGATGGAACGAGAAGGTCATCATGTTGAGGTAAGTCTTATTTGTTTATGATTTGGTTATCTGGTTAACATATTATTTTGCTACCTGGAAGAATGTTGTAGAAATATATGATGGCAGTTGAGGCAAGTTCAACTGTATGAATGAAGAATATTGAGGGAAGCTCAATATCTGGTACCTGGCAATTATGAAGTCAAAATATGTTCATCTTGAAGGTAACAGTGCGAGAAGATAACCCGAAGGTCAAATAAGATCACTTTCATAAGGAAGCTATGATCAACTTGAAGTTTGGGAAGGCTTAATGCAATGCCTTCATTTCAAAGAAGAAAGTGATGAGCAATAGAAATGACCTGGAACCTGTCACAAGATTGAAGAGTGAGGATGGCTCCATGATACCACGAAAGGAAGCAAGCGTGAGATGCAAGAGGGAGCCATGCAACTATGAAGATCAAGTCGCTGGTACTCTTATGAAGACAAGCTATAAGGCTTGTGATGTTGACTTCTGAAATAGAAAGGAAGTCAGAAATCTCCTCTGGATTTAAGAGGGAGCAAAGGAGTCTCCTTAACTAGGAGCAAGGTTCTATTCTCAAGTTAAAAAGAGAATAGGGATGTCCTCTTTGGTTGAGAGGGAGTGATGTTGGACATCACATGTGCATTCTCTTCTTCAGGATATGAAGAAAGAATGACGGAGGATTGGATAAGCATTTGTGGTTTCCTTGAGGATATAACATCCAAGAAAGGAAAGGTACCAACACTCTTTGAGGATGTGACAAGTATCAAAGCGAAGAGTGGTCGAAGAGGGCCAATATTCTTTGAGGACTCAGGATTGAAGATGCAATATAGGAATAGTTCTAAAAAGGCATACCTTGTGGACATCCGGATGGGGTATGTACCTTGTAGACGTAGTGCAGTATCACACATAAAGCCTCGCAGCATAATGCTCTTAATTAAAGTAGAGCTTGTCAAGTTAGGCCTCAGAGACACTGCTGGTCATAATGATGATGCTTATAGTACGACTTACCAATTTGACTCTTCTTGTGAGAACTCTTTAGTTTGAGATATGATGTTGTACGTTATTGTACAATTATGAATACCTCCCTAGTTAAGAGGGAGTGTTGAGAAATGTAATTAGTTTCGGTCTTCATAATTGTACTCATTTCAATATGTATCCTATGTAACAAGCAAGAAAAGAAAAGAAAAAGTTATTATTATTAAGCATGGGTTTCATGCACATTATTGATGGTCTTCTAGATAAAATCATGTCCTTTTTGCTTTTAGGGTTTGTTAGGTCTTATGGTTTATTGTCATGAGTCAAAGGAATCAACATCATGTTTATAAGACCCTTCCGAGTCAAATGAAATCGTAAAAAGAATTATTTTTGAGTTTAGAAAGTCTTGGAAACTCCAAAAGTACAAGTTGGCCCCGTCAGGATTAAGTCGGCCTAAAGAAGGGAATTAGACCCCTTGAGAAGGGCTATATAAAGGAGCAATTCAACCTCATTTGAGACTTCCTCACTCCACAAGTTCGATCTATCAAGAAAGAGTTCGATCTGTAGCTAGGAAGCTGGAAGAAGGAGAGAAAATGTCCAAGTGAAGAAAGAAGGATGCAAATATCTTGTTTTTGGGCTCTATCTCTCTCACACGTGCAAAATTCTAGGGTTTCTTGGCTATAAGAAGAGGTTGAAGTTGCAGGTCCGAGTTGTAGGTGAACGAAGTGCAGTAACTTGTAGCTAGAAGAGAGAATACTCTATAGACCTCGTTGACCTTGGGAAGAGATGTCTTGCTCTAGGAAGGTCTTAGGAGGAGTCTGGATTAGGGTTTTTGAGGAAGTTGCAAGGCCGAAATTACAGGGTCAAAGTTGTAGGATGAGTTGTAGTATTGAAGCTGGCAAATCGAATTTGCAATATTGACGCTAGTTGGTGTAGAATCAAAGAAGGACTTGAGGAAGGGCTGACTTGGTACTAGGAGAAGGACTTGGTCTAGGGTTTCAGTTTGTTGTCGCTCAGATTGTATAGGCACCACGGCAACGCTCAGGATGGGGGCTGTCACGCTGATCCCAACCCACTCCGTTCTAACTGTCTCCCAACAACAGGGTATGGGGGCTAATCCCTATGGAATGAGATGAAGGAAAAACAAGTTGGAAACCAACTTGTTTGGGAGACACAGATGAGTGGCTTAGCCAATTGGTTAAATTTGAGTAAGATTATCGATTAGATTAGATATTAAAATATGAGACTAGTGCCTTAGCAAAGTCACAAAATATTACTTATCATAAAATGGAACCAAATGAATAGATGGACACCCGCTGCTTAAGATGATTGACTAACCTGAATGATATGCAAACCTATGACCTATGTGTGATGCAAAGATCTTGGTTATTTTTAATTAAATGCCTATCTAGATGTAACCTTCCTTTAACTATTTTGAAGCTGGGCTCCAAGGTAGGTTGTGGGAAGGAGGCCAACAGGAAGCAGGCTAGGGCCTAATTAATTATACCTTCTGTTGTGTTCCTATCCCGTGATGCCTCCAACGCTGTAGAGATTGTGGCTCTGACGACTGCAAGGTCACCGTGTTAACCACCAAGAGTTGCCAAGGCCCCTCAAGCTAAGTGAGAAGGGTTGCCCTCTAACTCTATCATCCTAGCTTATAGCTAGGAGGTAAATTATTAATGCAATCTAAATCTATTATGCTTAAGCAAAAAATTATGGGTGAGATTATCTTAAGTTAATATTGCTTAAGTTACTTAAGTACTTATGTGAAATTTGTCTTAATGCAAGAGTACTGAACAATGTTGTGATACAATCTTAAACAAGACGAGTGCTAAGAGATACAAGTGTAATTTTCAAATAACCAACTTTATCCACCAATGATTATTAACACAAGATATTATGCCAATCAACAAAATCAATGTCAGATTCTGAGTGCAGAGATGAGATAAGCCAATTTCAAATCTATGACAATGAAGCAACAAAACCTGTAGCTTGTTGACTTTAAATGTTAAAATATACAAAGGTATTTGTAATAATAATTTATTATATATATAAAATGTACAAAGATGATTGAATGTTACAATGAGGACCTGCTTATATACTAGGTAGATGTCCTTTCATGATTGGGCATGTCTTTTTAGACATGCTTTTTCACTAAACTAATGGCTATTCAACATAATCATTAGTTGATTATTTATTTTTACATTTATTTACATTTATTGTTACTTTATATAATTTATATTCGTAACATTGCCCCTTCTTTCAAAATGTTTTTCCTCAAAGCTTAACGTTGATAGTTTTCTTCACCTTAATCTCAAACAATTGTCTTCAACATGTATAATTCGCTGGCGATATTATTTTGGAACTAAGGTTTTTATTTTTATTTTTATATTGATCCCTTTTTTTGTTTTTAATTAAATAATTTAATTAATTAAATTATGTTAATTAAATTATGTTAATTTAATTTATATGGTATCTATAATGTTATTAATTAGAATGTATCGAAATATAGATAACGCTGAGACTCAATGAAGGTCCAACAGGGATGACCGTGAGACAACTAGCTATTACAATATTATTATGGGAGTGAGGGTGGATGGCGTCGGAGGAACAAAACTGGTTGCGTTGGATCTTGACATCCGAAAATAAAATATTAAGTGAATGACTGGTATCTCTGTTGAAGCATCATCAAGTGTCAATGTCTGAATCCAATCTTTAATGACATCCTATAAATACACTGTAGCTGGATAATTTAAGTGTATCAATCAAACAAAACCACCTTTATTCCCTCTGAGCGTATGAAATAAACAAAATCATTGAATGCTTTTCATTCCATTCTCGTCTCGCAAGCTTTGTTCTCTGGCTATTTGCATTCATTTTGTTTCATGAGCATATGCAAATTATTGATAGATCGTTTAAATGGAAACACCCACAAAGCGGCTGCTGGCTTTGGGAGGTAGCATTGTGGTCATGGAACCCCGGTGTGATCTGGCCAAATCTACACGCAGGGTCGAGCCGAGCTTGACACCATGGAAGAACGGCAAAGGCACAGGGCAACCGACAATGATTGAGCTGTATCGATCCATGTTTTTTGAGCACGATGTATTGAACTAGATGTATATAAATACTCCACCGGTGTAATCTATGTATACCAATGCAATTATACAACCCAATATATCGAACCATGTATATCTATCGAGCCCATGCTATGTATGGTGTATCACCATTTTATATGTATATCCAGCTCGTATGAACCGACACCCGAAACGACAACTTCGCACTCGTTGACCTTTCGACCGGGCATGCCGCTTGACGGCAGGGAGCGATGACTTGACTAAGTGGAGTTCCAGTTGTTGCAGGTACAACAATATTTTTGGCATCCTACATATTAACATCAACATTGTCAATTGCCTCTTTGTCCAATAAGGTAGGTCATCTCCTTCTCCTTGGATTAGCTTCAAAATTCTATTCATTTGAGGTTGAAACTGAGCTGCTTGTCTTAGACAACATGTTGCACCAATGACCATTCTCTTCATCTCGCTCATGTCATAAGCATCTTCCAAAAGTGGATCTGCAAGTTCTTTTATAGAGCCAACTGCCAGTAATGGCCTTGCCCACATAGCTAGGCTTTCTTGGCGTTTAGGATTCTTGCCATTGATTGGTTTTCTTCCAGTTATTAGCTCTAGAAGAACTACTCCAAAGGAATATACGTCCGTCTTCTCATTAACCTTTCCATACATGAAATATTCTAGAGCCAAAAACCCAAATGTACCTACAACATCACTACATGTGAAATATGCAGATGTTGTTGAAGCCCATTTGGCCAGCCCAAAATCTGACAACGGAGGTTCAAAGTCTTCAAAAAGCAAAATATTAGTTGATTTCACATCTCTGTGGATGATAGGATGAAAACAATCTTCATGCAGATAAGTCAAAGCTTCAACATTTCCAATGGCCACTTTCAACCTATCTTTCCAATGAACCTGTGGCTTGTCCTTTCCTCCATAAAGAGTTTCTTCCACACTAACTCTTAGTAACAAGTTGTAGACAAAAAAATATTCCTTCTCTTCAACACAGTAACCAATTAAAGAAACAATGTGCTTATGCTGCAAGGTAGCAGTTATTTCAACTTCCAAAAGAAGTTCTTGCTCTGCTTCTCTAGAAGATTTTAATGATTTAACTGCCACAAATTGCCCATTAGGAAGAACCCCTTTGAACACTTTGCTGCAACCTCCCTTTCCTATGAGGTTCTCTGCTGCAAACCCGGAGGTTGCAGATTTTAATTCTTCATATGTAAACTCCCTACAAGTTTTATTTTTATAGGCATGCCGTAATCTTTGGATCAAGAATTGTTCTTCATCTTGAGGATCAATGTCTTGTGTGGAAGTAGGACCACTCCTTGTAGGGTTTTCCTGTGTTAGAATTATCTGATTTAAAGCCTTAGTTTCACACTTGTTGTTACACTTTGCTTGACTAATATTTGTTTTCCCTGAAAGGTCTTCTGCAATCAGAGAACGTCTATCGGGTAATTTCAATGTCCATTCAGCCACAAACATTTCTCTAGCTGCAGATCTAGGACAAGGAATTTTGTTCACTGTAATGGCACTTTTCAATAAGGGCCATCCAGGAGGGGATTCTTCTGTTTGAGAAACTTCTCTTGAAGTAGCATGCTTGTCAGAAGAGATTCTTGTGTCATCCCCTTTCTTGGAAACTTGACAAGAGATGCTTGAAACTGTCCGAAAGGGATCATAGGAAAAATGGCTCTTTGAATTTGTAGTGTCATCTTCAAAGTCATCATTGTCATCCCCATAATGACTACGGGGCTTGCACTTGTAAATTGTACAAGCTGACTTCAGAGGAAAACATATATTGAAGGCTTCCATTTTCATTGGGACAATGGCCTGCTTATCAGGGCAGTAATTAGGAGTTGATGTTATTGCTGCATCTGAAAGATTTTCTGCACCATCATCAGGACATTCCGAAATGCAACAAGCTTCCTCTAGATCAACATCTTGATCTACATGATCTACATGATCTTCATTGACATCATTTTCATTTTCGTCATTATCTATTACATCTTCATTCTCATTATCATCATTCTGATCAAAATCTTCTTCTTCTGCTTCACCTTGTTTCGCTTCTTCACCGTCACTATTA
Source organism: Pinus taeda (assembly GCA_000404065.3). Taxonomy (NCBI): domain Eukaryota; kingdom Viridiplantae; phylum Streptophyta; class Pinopsida; order Pinales; family Pinaceae; genus Pinus; species Pinus taeda. Next base: position 10,969 of record APFE030923610.1, on the reverse strand, counting down.
TCTTCCTTATTATGGATTTCTACATAACTTTTTTTAAAACATGCTGTAACTTCTGCACATGATTTTTCTAATCGCTGAAATGCTTCTTGAATTTTATTAAACTGCTCAATAAATTCAGGACATAAACGTAATGACATATTGTCTGGCGGATAACTTTCAAGGACTCACATGGTTATATTGTGCGACGAATAACGTTCAAAGACTCACATGGCTCTGATACCACTAAAGCAACAAAACCTGTAGCTTGTTGACTTTAAATGTTAAAATACACAAAGGTATTTGTAATAATAATTTATTCTATATATATATATATATATAATGTACAAGGATGATTGAATGTTACAATGAGGACCTGCTTATATACTAGGCAGGTGTTGTTTCGTGATTGGCCATGTCTTTTTAGACATGCCTTTTCACTTAACTAATGACTATTTAACATAATCATTACTTGATTATTTATTTTTACATTTCTTTTTATTTATTGTTATTTTATATAATTTATATTCATAACAGACAATTTATATCAGCAGTAAGAATTCATAAAATTCAGACTTAATCAACGTTATAACAACAGTGAGGAAAACCACTTCAAATCCTGAAATTTGCCTTGGACATAAAACACAAATATTCTCGTTGACCATCAAATGTAAATTAACTTATTTAGCCTACTTTATAATGATGTATTTAGTGATATTTCAGGTTTGATTTGTTTAGTTTACAGCAGTAAACAACCACAGAGCAACAAGCTAACGATGCCAAAAATAAATGGTTAATATGCCCAAAAATAGTAAGAATGCACGAGAAGTCAAAATTTTCAATTTTTAGGGCTTTTAGGAATTGTGATTTAGCAAATTTCAGAATTGATAAAGTTATTACAACAGTGAATTAGTGACAGATCAGCGAGCTAAAAATACTAGCGATGATGCCCAAAATGCCTAAAAATAGTGAAAACTGGCCGGAAACTGAAAATTCAAATTTTTGATTTTTTATTAAGGATATGCTTCAGAAATATTTCAGATTTGAATTTCACAGTTATATAGTAAATTCCAACAAAGCTAAAATGTTAGATCTAGGTCAAATTAGAGATGCCCAAGTGGCCAAAACTTGTGAAAATTTAGATTTTGCAATTCTAATTGATTTTGACCAATTAAAATGTGATTTTCGAGCTTAGATATTAGTGATTTGACTGCTGTAATAAAACTAAAGCAAAACAAGGGTTTAGAGGTCAAACCCTAGGTCAAAGGCCTTGAAGATCCCACGGTTGAAATTTTGGGATCACATTGTCGCTTGAAAAATATGAATTTTGAGACCTTAATCCTGCAAAACAACCAAATATTTAGCCTTAAAACTTCAGATTAGGGTTTCAGGTCGATTTAGGGCAAAAGAGGCCAAGAAAATGGAAAACAAGGCTAAGGGAGGTGAATTTGCGGGGATAAAAGGGCTAGAATGATAGATCGAGGCCCAAGGATGGAGAATAAGGCCTCAAAGAGGCAACGCTATGCTTAATGAGGCTAGCGTTAGGGGTATGGAGGGTTTAGGGGCCTAGGGCAAGGCCTAAGGCCTAAAGGCCAAGGAAAGGGAGCCGCAAGCCCTTAGAGGGCTGCAGCCCAGGGCGAGAGAGAGAAGAGGGCCAAGGAGGAAGGCTGAGGGAGGACGAAGGAGGGAGGAAGGCGACTGACAGAGCAGTGACGAGAGGGAAGGAGGCTGAGAGAGGGGAGGCTGAAAGGAAAAGAGGAGGCCGCAAGGCCTTTTGGGCCTGCGACTAGGGGAAAGAAAGGAAGCCGCAACCCTTAAGGGTCACGACTAGCCCTGGGAGGGCTAGAAACCAAGATGCTGGAGGGAGAAAGGCTGACGCTGAGGTCTAGGAAGGCAAAATCGAGGCTGGAAGCCTTGAAAAGCTTGAAACCCTTGCTCCAAATTTTTTATGTTTCAACACTTTGATTTTTTGAAAATTCTTCCGTTGAAACCTTGCAAAAAATTTCAAGAGACTAGATCTTACCCTCAAGGGCCTAGATCTATCTCTTCACCCGAATCCTTGATCTAACCTGCAAAAATGAAATTTACAACACCCAAACCCCAAATATATACAAAATGAATCCAAAAAAACCCCAACCCAAGTTAGAGAAATAATTTACAATTTAAATTACAAAATTAATTTACAAAATATACATGGGTTTTTAAAAATAAATTTTGAGAAAATATTTTTTTTGATATTTTTTCCTTGAAAGAATGGCTAAAGCGTTTAAAAAAATTAATAGTCACTATAGCCCAAGCGAAGATTTAATTCGCCATATAAAAACTTGAGATCCAAGCAAAGTAACCCTTGCCCACAGTCTGTGAACTTGGAGACCAAGGATTGAGTGTCTGCACACACTATGTATTATCTCAAAATAATAATATAAAACACTGCATAGGAAGCCCGAAGTCAATACATACCATAGATCAGCGACAAGAACGCCTTGAGTTGCACCCCAAAGTCTTTAATTATGGTAGAAAAATTAGTTTCCAACGGGACAATAGTTTACAAAATGCTTCAACAAAAATTCTAGCCAGAGATCAAGATGACTAAAGACTCAAATGAATTTAATTTATAAATAAATTCTCCAAATGGAAAAATAATGGTTATTTTCTTTGATCCTTGTCAAAATAATCTTGGCCATTAATAAACACTTCAAGATCTTTTAATCTTGGCCCTTGATTTTTTATTTTTGAGGAATTTTCGAATTTATCATTTAACTCCACATTAATTAGCTCAAATTTAATTATTTTGAGCTAATTTCTTTAAAAAGTTGACTTTGACTTAACCACTAAGGCCCAAGGGTCCATTTTTTCTTGAAATATGCAATATTCCATTGGTGGAGGACTTTTAAAAATTGACTCTTTTAAGACCCACAAATTTTTCCATTTGGAGAATTTATTTTCCCAAGACAATTTAAATTTGACTCTAATTAATTAATTTTCTGGCTTAGGATTTAATTTTATTTTGCTAGAAAAATTAATTAATTTACACATGAGGGGATTTCATTATCTTTCCAACCCTCTAATACATATGATTTTTCATTTACAAGACTCAAAGAGGGAATACACATTTGGCTTAGACCCTCAAGACGCATAACCCATCTGCGACTCAATATGATCTAATAAACCAAGTGGTTTGTAATAAAATAATTTAGCCAATTAGCTTAAATTCTTCCCAAACCACTTTTACATCATATTTGACTAAAAACACTAGGACTCACCTGATAATTCGACAATAAATTTCACCCTAGTTTTGGGGTTTAAGATGGAGGGAAAAAAACTCCTCTGATTAGTTGTGTCGAAAAACACAGGTAATCAACGAGGTTAAAAAACTCCTAGGATGGAATTCGTCATCAAATTATAGGCTTACCTAGGTTGTTACATAGACTCAAGGTTTTACTAAGATCATTTACAATATATAACTCGCAGAATGGGGTGACCATGACACATGGATTGCTGATAGGTGATTCGATCTTATTGGAAAAAATTGGCACTTCCACTTCCTTGGAACTTTGACAATTTGAGTGCAACAAGGTCTTTGTATCCCATTTGAAGCAGATTCTAAGAAAAGAGTTTTTCGGGTTTTCCCCTTGGAGGGGTTTTTCCCTGGCCGAGAGCCTAATATCTATGTTCCTTATTGTTGTTGTTACTATTCTTGATATTGTTTGATGAAAAGAACTAAACTAAAGAACATAAAGAAGATAATTAAGATTCACAAGTAAATATCAAGGTTAAAGGAAAATAAGATTAATAGTTGCCACTTTCCATTTTCTAACACTTATGCATCTCGCATTCTAGAGATCCGTAAGACAATGACTCACATTTACCCATATCTGTGATTTGATTTACAACACACACACACTGGTCAATAATGACTCGTATATATATTTTGAATTATTCGTTGAATTAGCTTTCTATTAGATCATATAGTTATATCTGAGGTCCGTCACAATGGCACACTTTGAGACTCGTTACAAATAACTCACTCTAAAGCTCACATTGTTTTGAGGCTTGTGACATTGTTCACGCATAGTGTGGCACTTTGCTTTCTCTGAAAGGCTCACAATTTCTGTAATGGTCGCTCTGTGGTTATCTTTTGTTTTGGCTCGTGAATTATCTCACTATGATGGATTCACATTAATGACTCTCATTACACTTCGAGTCTCGCATCTACAATGGATCATGTACTTTCTATGGCTCATATTAAACAATAGATCGCATAATGACTCACTTAAGATATTTCTGGCTCACACATGACATTAATGCGCAGTGGCATCACTCATCCACAATGGTATCTCTGTGGTGGCTGTGGCATCGACATTATTATACTTTGCACAGTGGTGTTGTCGCATCAAGGAGACTCGCTTTTTTGACTTATGTGGCTCGATTTTCAAAAGACTCGACATATTCTGTTATCGCTCTATGAACTCTATCCGTGTCGCATGCATAACTATGGTTTGCATCACTCTGGCTCTCTAGAGTTCACTCAGAGCATCACATACATTGACTATATATAAATATATATTATAAACAGTGGCATCACACTGTTAGGCATCATCGATAATTGCTATGCAATGACATCGCTTGGACTTACAACGATTGAATTTCCTCATTGCAGATTCAAACATTCACATTAACTCTCTATGATAGTTTGTATTGGCTTAACAATAACAGTTTGACAGTGACTCTGTTTCCTTGATGCATGGACGTAATATATATATATATATATATATATTATATATAATATATAATATATAGGATACTCAATGTTCCACCAAGAATCTGGTGTGGGGAGACGCACAAGGAGGGCGTGTGGGAGTACCCTCAAATTTTTAGAAGAAATTTCGGGGGATGTTGGGGTATATATATATATATATATATATATATATATATATATAATAATTCAAGTTCATATTCAATAATGAAAGCATAAATAGACTAATAGTATAGTAAATACATTGATCCACACATAAAATTTATATTCATAATTGAATTAAATAATGACATACATTGATCCCTCCTCATCATTCATTTTGATACATACATCATTCATATGACATACTCATCATTCCATACCATGAGATTCAATAATAAAATTCAATAATGAAATATTCAAATACATTGATCAATGTCATTCATCATTCTATAATCTACATTGATTTAAAAATAAATTCATCATTCTAGAATCTAAATTAAAATTTAAAAGCAAAACAGACTAGTATATTACTAATATATTGTATACTAGATACTGAAGTTTGAACACTAAAATAGTAAATTACTGACTCCAAAACTGATATAACCCAAAATCTCAAACTAAAAAATAGTTAAGAGTGAGGAGTTAATAATTGGTCTGAGGTCATCAATATCTAGTGTCACACAAAGTTAACACTGAAAAGTAAAAATGGACAATGAGGATTGAAAATAAAATCAGCATCAAGGAGTCAATCTCAACGATTGGTCCTTGACATTAAGTGTTATTAGACAAATTCAAGAGGGGACGCATCCCCCCTCAAAAGGGGATGCCTAGAAGCACCCCTTTTGGGGAGTCGTGTCCCCAAAGGGGATGCCCAGAAGCACCCCTTTTGAGGGGGGACGCCCAGAAGCACCCCTTTTGGGGAGTTGCGTCCCCTGCACTGGGGAAACGCACACCCTGCGTCTCCCCGAGACTCCCCAAAAGGGGTGTGTGGGGAAACGCACCCCCAGACGTCCCGCTATCCTAGGTGCGTGGGGTGCGTGCACCTGACCTTGGGGGATGCGTCCCCGTGAAACATTGGGAATACTACATAAGGCCGACCTATCTATGCAATAGGAACATCCTGAGATCGTATACGCATTCCCGTGGCATCAGGCATCACTTTGCATTATGGTAGCATTGTATTATGTTTAAACAAGTGGCTCGCTTGTATTGACTCTGATATTACTATACAATGGCTACTTCTTGTGGTTCATGTTGAAAAATGTGTAACTTGGTTTGGTCTTCATAAGTCTGAAATGTATTCTTGTATATATAAAATGAAAAAGAAATTATTATTATTATTGGAGCATGGGTTTCATGCTCAAGTTCTTTTATTTTATAGGTCAAACATCCATTGAGTGCTTCTAGGGTTTGTCCTAGGTATAAGAGTCATTGTCATGTATTGAAGACCTTATGGGCACATTGTAAAGTGTAAAGAAAAAAATATTTTGTCTTTAAAAGTGTCAAAATACCCCCAAGATCAAGTCAGCCTAATGAGCTGTTAAGTCGGCCTAAATGAAGAGCCATGTCCAACCTTGAAGAAGACTATATATAAGAGGAACTCGTCCTCCATTTGGATCACTCACTCTCACTCATCTCTTATGCGAAGAAGCAGAAGAAGAAGAAGTCAAGAAGGAAGTGCGAAGAAGAGGAAGTTGAAGAAGTTGAAGTTTTTGGGCCTTATCTATTCTTCTGGGTAGGTCAAAGTTAGGGGTTTTCTGCGTTGGATCTTCTGGGGTTTGATTTTGAAGAAGAAGAGAAGGGAACACAAGCGAAGGTCTCTTAGGGCATCCTACTAGCCCTAGGACTCAAGTCAAGGCAAGCGAAGTCAAGAGGAAGGGTATTAGAGGGAGATCGAAGTCTCCTAGAGGAGCAACAACAGTTGCTGGGGAACAGAATTTTCGGATCTACTGGGAGGTTGAAGATATTGTAGCTAGAGGCCGTGGTAAACTTGATTTGGAGGCTATTTGTCTAAAGTCTAGGTCATGGTATTCGTCAATTGAAAGATCTGAAAGATAAAGAAGAGATTTATGGGTTTTCCCCTTAAGAGGAGGGGTTTTGGCCCTCGCTTGCAGCCTATATATTGTGTCATTGTTCTTACTGTTTTGGTAGCTGTTTGATGTATTGCACATTGGAATAATAAGGAACAAAGCTAATAAGTAAAAGGTAACACAAACAATTATCAAGTTAAGAGAATTAACATATTAATTGTCCTATTGAATTCTCAACAGTTCGATCATAGCTTGGTGAATCACTTTGTCGCTGAAGGTCTAAGTGACCTGACACGGGGACACGAGACACGAGACACGTAAGACACGCAAATTTGAGTGTATGACACGGGGAACGTAGACCCCTCAGAATAGGACACGCCGGACACACTATATATCTATATATATAATTATAAATATATATTTCAATGATTTCATATTAGACAAATTCTCATTCATGATACAAATTTAGACATAGCTCTAGATTCTACATTGTAAATTTGTAAGTTGTAACATTATGCATACATATTACAAATACAATCGTGACAAATTCATCAATGATCCAATAGGAGAAAGACAAGAAACTGCAATTTTCTCATTAAGTCATCTCTTATGACATATTTCCACAAGGGATATGTACTTTATTAAGCCTATTGTCTTTCTAAATTATTTTGCCCTCAACATTTGAAACTGTTGTTGCAACCCCACTTCCAACATAGGGAATACTTGCAGAGCTTGATGGAACTAGAACAAGACGGGCATCACCAATGGGGACATTCTTCCCCTTCTTTTGCCCCTTCCCTGCTGCCCTTGATTGAGCCATGAATGCTGTAAAAAAATAAAGAAAAATTGTACTAGCATGTAAACAAAATGGACAGGCAAACTACTGTAGCAAAAATGGAAAAAAAATGGAAGCAAAATGCACTTATCGGTTGCTTGAATCACCTCCAAAACACTCCTAAACCCTTTGCTACTCGCTACCACACATCCATAGTGAGAGTGAGAGACAAGAATGAGGAGAAATGACCCAAATTAGGCTTAAAAAGACCCATGACATGATTTTGTAGAGGGACATGTGTCCCGAAATTGGGACATGCTCAAGCCACGAATTGGATACGTGTCCCTCAAGAATTGCGTCCGCCACGTGCGATTCGGGAGACGGGGGTAGGACGAATATGGTTTCTTAGCTGAAGGTCATATTACTTAATGGCTCACGTTTAAACAACAATGAATCACAATTTCATGGATTCTATAATCACATTTCTGAAGCTCGCATACGTGACACGATTTCCATATATTGTTCGATAACATAATACATAGTTCCTCGATGGTTCTACAATGGCTCAGATAAATACCTCATAGCAAATTCTCTGTGTATCCAGTGGTTCGATAACATAATACATAGTTCCTCGATGGTTCTACAATGGCTTAGATAAATACCTCATAGCAAATTCTCTGTGTATCCAGTCCTCAAAGGGAATATTTTCATTCAATTACAGTAGAGGATGTATTCAATGTCGACTCACAGTAGCTGGCTGATCTGTGGAGGATGTATATAGTTTCAATAACTAGTTAGCGAAAGGACTTACTCCATCGATGAGACTAATCTGAAGTTTGAAAGAAATGATGATTGAAGTTGACTCGTTATCTTTGCCATGTAGAATATGTATGCTAATATTGTAGAGGTAATTATGTGCATTTGATGTTATGTGATTATGGTGATGATCATTCAAAAGGGTCTACATAGATATAGTTATAGGGGTTTCTAGGGTTTTGTAGCTGATACTTTGCATGTTTTTTGAAGTTCTTGAAGACCTAAATTAAGTTAGAAATCCGTAACACTAACTAATTGCTCTCTCTAAGGAAACCCTAGCTCTTGGGAAATGATATCTAAGGTTTGCAGGGCTAAAATGATCCTTAAACCCTAGTTTTGAAAGGATAATCTAGGGTATATGTTAAAATCCTAGCAAGGGTTGAATTGGATAAAACCTAGGGCTTGAAGTCAAAACCCTAGGGCTAGATGTTTTCTGCGAAAATAAAAACCCTAATAAGGATTAGATCCAGAAATATCCAGGGTTTATAACTAGAACTCTAGAAGTACACTTTTGAAAAATTATGGAAAACTCTAGATTGACAGGATTGACATCATGCTCTTATCTTTGTATATTTTGCTTAGTTGTACTTGTTGGTAAGAATTGCAGACACATAATGAAGGCTGTCAAAATCATGGAAGCAATATGAGAAGGATGGAAGAACAAAAGTAAAGCACGACTCATTCTTGATGATGAATCCTTGATAATGATGAGCATGATGGAAAGAGGGAGTTGTAGGGACCCTGATGATATTGAAGCTTCCAACTTATGAGTTCATTCCAAGAACACATTGATGATTGAAAGATAAAGCAGAACCTTGTTGCAATATGAAGGTAGAACATACCAAGGAATGTCAACTTCAGAAGGAGCAAGTAATAAAATTCGAAATAATGCCTTGACTAGAGGTGATTAAATCTCTGATATTGATGATTTGCTTGGATATGACTTGGCTCCCTAGTAGGGCATATTGCAAAAACATGTGAAGTGGTTGGAAGGAGAGCTTGCTTGACGATATTGTGTTGATCGCTGTTTTGGTTTGATTTGAAAGCACATGTACAATACTTCTGATGACTTGAAAGAACTTGAGGACAAAATCAATATTTGGAAAGCTAATGTGACTTGTTAAAGAATGTGAGGTAGAACTATGTTATAGAAGGCATGTGCTAGCAGTTGTGAGGAAGCTTGGCTCCTTGAAGATGACAAATGAACCATGTTGTTTGATGATAAACAAGATCCAGGAAGCTCGAAGTTTGATCTGATGTGATGCTAATAGGAGTTGAGAAACCCTTTCATGAAGATGAAATGTGAAAGAAGGTCGAAACTTAGATATGATGTATTGTGAGAAAGGAACCATACAACTACTACGAACCAAGAATTGTGATGATATCTCCTTGATTGAGAGTGAGTAAGAATTCTCTTCCATGATTGAGGAGTAAGGACCTCCTCCCTGGTTGAGAGGGAGTGATGGTTGACACCATATTCTCCATATGTGTCATGCATTAGGCCGGGACTAACTGCCATACATCTAGTGTATCACACTGGGGGGAGAATGGAGGATTGATAAGAATTTGGGAGTGGTACTCCTTGAGGATTGGGAATTTAGGATAGGAAGTAGTCCCGTGGACTGAAACTCTTTGAGGATCTAACATGGTATCCAAGGTAAGAGTGGCCGAAGAGGACCGATATTCTTTGAGGTTTGGAATTCCAAGACAAGAATAGTCCTAGAAGGACATACTAGTGAACATCTGGATGGGGTATGTGCCTTGAGAGGCTGAGGTGTCCATATGTATGGCTCCCAACATTGTGATCTAATCTTGTGGAGAGTTAGAGCTTGTTAGTCAAAAGACCTTACTATGTCGCTAGTTGACAATGCTGGTTATGATGTTGATGCTTAAAGATGGCTTATCAATTTGACTCTTATGAGAATATTTCAATTTGAGAAGTATCCTTGTATCGGTTATGGAATTATGAATACCTCCCTCATTAAGAGGGAGTGTTAGAAAAGGTAACTAGGTTTGATCCTCATAATGATCTTTGTACTTATATCATTGTATATTTTATGTAAAAGAAAAAGAAGAAAAAGAAGAAAAAAATGAATTATTATAATTATTATTAGATAAGCATGTTCTTCATGCTTCCATGATTTGTTGTGTCAAAGTCCTATTTCGACCTATTGTAAAGAAAAAGGAAAAATAAATTTTAAATATGTAATTTGGGTAAAAAACCCCTCTAGATGTCAAGTCGATCCTGCCCCAAAGGACATGTCTATTCACACCCCTCTAGACTATGTAAATAGAGGACGATTTGAGCTCATTTGGAAACACAATTCGCTGGATTGGTTCTGAAATTTCGCAGAAGGGGGGCTGAAGTCTAAAATGGATGAAGGGCTTGTGGAAGCAGTGCCTTATCTTATCTCTTGTTGAAGATTTGTTGTTGGCCTCTCACTGTTGATGGATTTGTTGTGTAGAAGAAGGGTTTGACTTGTTATCTAGAAGGTTTGTAGGAATTTACAGGGTAAGTTCCTCAGACAGAACACCAGAAGGACATCGCTCACAAACAGATCAAAGATCAATACACCAGTATTTTGACGTGGTTAAAACCCTCAGAGAGGGAAACAGTCCACGGCCTGCGCCAAC
>APFE030923594.1:0-36122 GCA_000404065.3 Pinus taeda | reverse complement strand
AGGTGTGGCACCCTTGGAACTTCTAGGGAAGTTCTTGAAGGGCACAACCAAACTTGGCACCCTCAGCATCACAATTAAACTGTTAGGTGTGGCACCCTTGGAACTTCTAGGGAAGTTCTTGAAGGGCAACCCCAAACTTGGCACCGGCATCACAATTAAACTGTTAGGTGTGTCACCCTTGGAACTGCTAGGGAAGTTCTTGAAGGGCACAACCAAACCTGGCACCCTTGGAATCATTAAAAATAGATGATAATAAATAAATATAAGTAAGGAATGAAAACTAGGGAGTTACATCAAGGATAAATGATGATTAGAAACAAAGGTAATTAAATCAAAAATAAAACTTGGAATAAGGAGGATCGTAGGAAGAAATAAATAGAGTACCTTAAAAATTCCACCCTCCCCATGTTGGAAAATTCTAGGTAGATTAGGTGGTTTAATTGGATAAAAGGGGAAGACAAACATATTGTAAGGATAAAGATTAATCTAAACCAATTAAACTTAATTAAGAAAAGAGGAAGGTGAATTAAAATAAGAAAATAAATTAAATTTAGAGAAATGTAGAGAAGCTCCATGTGGCATCAACTAACATAAGAATATCCCTCTAAGAGATAACCTGAGTTAATTTAGGAAGTAGATTGGGGATAAAATCTTGACTCATTAATTGGCTCCAAGTAATAAACACAATTTAAGGAATAAAAGGGGGCAATAAAGAGACAACTAGGAGAGGAAATAGGAATCTTGTGAGGTGAGGAAAATATTAGTTTTAAATAAAAAGTTAAGTAAATAATTTTGGGCGACCCTTGATGAGAGAATGACACATGGGTAGGTGAATAATCAAGCTATTAAATTAAAAAAAAAATTATAATTATGCATGACATGCCAAGTGTCATCTATGAGAACTCTTATAAAAGAAGGGGCAGGCCATGGTAGAGGGGACTTTTTGGGAACCCTATTCTTGGATGGATGATATGATGTCAAAGCAGTGACTACGAAGATATAGTGAGTTTGGTGAGGTAGAGGATTTTTAGAGAGGGGACTCTTGAGCTAAGGTTGCTCTTCTCTGCCAGCTGGATTCTTCCTCCATTGTACAACCCCATTGCAGCTCGGGGGTCCGCGGGGAAGAAGAGTACCCAAGGAGTAGGCTGGGAGGTTAACCGGTGGGTCTCGTTTTCGGATCAAGTGCGTCATCATACACTCACAGAAGTGATCGGCAACAAGGGAATACCAGCGACAACAGAGCAAGCGGAGTCTTGCCTTCCGGTGTACGGTACATGTGTATTTCGTTACTACTTGATCTTAGATTAAAAGTATGTAAATGTTGTGTTATGTTCCTGAAATGAGTATCAGCAATGTGTGTGTTGAATGAATTGAAATCTCAATGTGTTTCTTTGCTGGTTGTAATTGCTATGTAAAAAAATAAAAAATAAAAAAAAAGGTATATAGTTTTAGCTGGGTCCTTACACTTTAGCTGGGTCCTTACAATATCCAAGAGAATGTCTTAGCCCATGTTCGACTAAGGTATTCCTTTTTCGTACAATAGTCTATTTCAGTCTAGAAAATAGTTAAAATTATAATGAGTAGGAATCATTTCATTTACTTTAACGAGTTCAAAATGACAAGCACTCGGCAATATTTTCATTTTTCGAGAGTCAAAAAAGAGCTTAAAGGTGACTCCAGGGGGTAGTTTTTTCATTTATTTTTATGAGTCCAAAAAAGTGATAAAATAAATGTCACTGAATCAGTCAAGATAAATCATCGTCACCAAGAATATATGACCTTTCACTGCACAATGAAACACACATTACAGATTTCGAGGAAAAATATTAAAAAAAACGAGTGAAATATGCCTTTATTTGGTAAAAAATATTATTTAAAACTTATAAAAAGACCAAAAAGTAAATCATTTTTACCATTTCACCAATTTGTAATTCTGAGAGCATTTTAACTCAATTTTCAGGAAAGGAGTATGATCAATCCTGAACACCATTCACTGAGCTTCTTGTTGCAGGTAAGAAATTTGTCCCTTCCCTTCATTTTGGTACTCATTTCATGCATTTTCATCCATAGATTAGGTTGCAAGGAGGACTTCCAAAAATTTTTATGTCAAGGGTGACCAGGGTTGGTTTTACCTGTTCGACTCGCACTGCTCACCCTGTGGTCAATTAGGCCCTCATGATGGCAACGCGTGAAAATTCACACATAGTCGCGTTAGCTTTGAGGTAGATTTTTTTGTGTTAAATCCTCCATGTTAAATGGTTTTTCTTGGATTTTGTCTCCATGGAAGCTCATGAAATGTTTTTTATTGATTTTCCAGAAGATAATCAATCCAAAATGGTGGTTCAATGGAAAGAAAGAGGACATGAAGATGAAGACCATCAAGCCGCTTAGGATCAAGATTGTGTTGATGCCCTACGAGCATATGGGTTGCTAAGTCCCTTAGGATTCTTGGGATTAGATCCTAGCCTGAGTTATGGTAGCATCTGATTAGTTGGTGGGATGTGGATCGCCAACTATTCATGATTGGGGATGAAGAACTCGAAATAGATGTTGCCAACATTTATTTCATACTGGGTTGTCTAGAAAGGGGAAATAGGTTCAGTTGTTTGGTTTGCGCATTGGAGGAGAGAACAAGGATACGTTGATTGCAAGGCATTGTCCAGGGACCAAAAAGACCCAAAGTGGGAAGATCGATATAAATACCATCACAAATCTCCCACTACGAACAATCATACATACTATGGCCCGAATAGTTGGGGCTCAAGCATTGCATGAGGCAACAAAATCTCATTTCTGGTACATAATCGAGTGTCTGAATCCTACGACCTTCAATTGGAGTGAGGGTTTTTTGGTTTGCATGAAGCACCAACTTACCAAGTGCAAGTTAGGGAGTGTGAAACAATTTGGTTTCAGATCCATTTTGGTGACGTTATTCTTGGAACGTGTGCCATTGTTTCATTACCAATGGATAGAAGTGGATGCAATAGCACCCAAAGATCCCTGATTAATCAGATGGGATGAGTTGATGCCTCGTCATGGAGGTGACCAAAAAATGCCATTCCCTCTGACATTTTTTAGATGGTTGTGCAAACAACTAATCATGGTTGACGATTGGGCATATGCAGGCATGGATTTCCGAGGAGATCCAAATCTTCCACTTGCATTAGGTGCACAGTGAACCAATTCAGGTAAAACCTATTTTTGAAGTTTTTGATTTTTTTTTATATGTGTATTGGGATTTGAATTATGATGATTTGCAAATGTGGGAAGAGAGAGACCTCTAGGGTTTCTCCAATAGCCATGTGAGTGGCATGTCAGATTGAGGAGGCTCCTTATGAGGGGGGAGCATATCATATTGTCAAGGTAGAGTGTAACCTAGAAGGTTTAACCAAGGGCATTCCCGAGTATGCCTCGATAGATGAGGTACCATTGCGGTACCAAAGACACACTGTAGGGGTCTCCACCATACTGCATCAACTATTGGGTCAAGTCATTAGGGATATTTCATGCTATCATAAGCACCATGTGGGTAGATAGCCAACTCTAGTTTACTTTCTACACTAATGTAGGACTATAAATCCATGTCTATTATGTGATGCTTTATTTACATGTTTTGCAAATGTCTATCTAACACATAGTTAGCCAATGCATTTGTTAATGTGTTCATGTGTCTCAAAATGTGATGATAAGTAATAAAATCAAAGTCTCATTCCAAGAGATGAACTCGCAAAAACATTCTCAAAATTTGATAGTTTCTAATTGAATATTGTCCATTAATTTATAGTTCAATGAGTTGCGAATCAAGTTTAACGATTAAATCTCTAATTCCAGGAGCGATAGCTTCTGACAAAAGCTTGATGACTGCACTATATTCAACAATGTTATTAGTCATACGACCTAAACATATACCTTGTAAATTCACTAACTCACCATTCAGGTCATAGATTTCCCATGCAGCGGAAGATAGATTTTGTGTACTATGACAAGCACCATCAACAAAACTGACGTAATGGTTGGATGACATCTGTAAACCAAGTAGAGCACGAGGTAAGAAGAGAAATATGTTTGCAAAATCAAACTAACACACCAAAACCACACTGCACAAAAATGAAAACACACTAGTGCACAAAAGTATTTACACAAAAAAATCACGCATAATACTTCTTTAGGTAAAGCCCATTTCAAGGCTCAGCCAAAGAATTTCCTTCATAATCTACTAACTCATAGGCACCTTTTTGTAAAACTCGTTTAACAATGTAAGGCCCATGCCACATTGGTTCGAATTTCCCATCTCCCAATTTGTCATTGGCTTGATCATATAACAAGACCAAGTCACCCTCAGAAAAAACATGGGGAGAAACAATTATATTGTATTAAGCCTTAACTTGTTTCTTCTGGGCTTCAATTACTAATTTTGCGATACAACAAATTTCATCAAGGCTTTCAATGTAAAGTAAACGTTCCTCCTCAGGTGAGGTATCAAGGAGTAATTCAACAACTAGTTTCAGTGAAGGAATTTCACACTCAATTGAAAGAGTTGCCTCTAGACCATACACCAGTAAAAAGGGTTTGAATCCAGTGGCAGTCTTAGTTGTGGTTCGGTAAGCCCAAAGAGCTGAAAATAACATGAGATGCCAATTTGATTTATATATCCCAACGTTGCGTTGAAGCATGGTAACCAAGGCTTTGTTGATTGCCTTAACTTGGCCATTGGCCTGTGGATAATAAGGAGTTGATTTGTCATGATGCAAACCCAACCGAGCAGTGAGCTCTGCCATCTTGTAATGTTGGAAATGAGATCCATGATCAATAAAAATGCCTTGATGGACATCAAATCGAGCTATGACATGGTTGAAAAGAAATTGAGTGGAAAATTTACAGTCAGTAACACATGTGGGCATCGCCTCAGCCTATTTAGTGAAATAATCAACGATGATGATGATATAACCATGCCCCTCGACCGAGCGAGGCTTACATGTCATGAAATCAATACCCCATCTACTAAAGGGGCCAACGGTAACAAATGGGTGTAGAGGTGCAGGTGGGGCGCACTATTGATGGTTGTAAACTTGGTGGGTGTGACATTTTTGGACTGCTAAAGTGCAATCTTTAAAGATCGAAGGCTAGAAATAACCAACATGAAGCATTTTCTAATCAGTAGCATATCTTGACATATTACCACCACAAGCCCCAGAGTGACAGTCATTTAGGACTCTCTCAGCTTCTTCAAGTGTTAAACATTTATTAAGGAAAGAATCGACACCAACACAGTAAAAGTATCGCCAATGATTCGATAGGGTTGGGGCTGATGTCGAATGTGACGATGTTCAAAATTGGTCAACTCTGATCGAAAAGTTTGGGTTTGGAGATAAACATCAATATCCTTGTACCATGGGTCAAGAGTGTTGATGAGAAAGAGAGTTTTTTCAGGAATGAGCTCATCAAAAGTTGTAGACATGGTTGCGAAGGGAAGGTCACAAATTAACTCAGCAAAAACCAATGATTTATTTGATTTGGCTATAGAAAATTCCAAATCAAACTCCTGAAGGATAACAATCCACTTAGAATACTTTCCCCCTAGAAATTGACGAGTCAAAATGTAGGTCATGGGGTCAGAGTAAAAAATCACAATGGTTTTTCGCAAGAGAATATAGTGTCAAAAGCATTGAACAATGTGAACAGTTTCTAAAGCTAGTTTCTTGACATGGGCATATTGAGTATCAATATCAAAAAGATTTAGACTTAAGTAGTAAATCACATGTTCACTTCCATTATCATTGTCTTGCACTAGTACCATGGCAATAGTACTGTCGGTTGCGGCCAAGTAAAAGAAGTAATCATGGTGATAACTGGGGGGATGTAGTAAAGGATCACTAATGATGGTGTTCTTTAAAGCATCGAAAGATATTTAAGCAATTTCATCCCAAATAAATGGGATCCCCTTTTTCAGTAAACGAGTAAATCCCTAGGCAAGTTCAGCATAATTGGGCACAAAAAAATGAAGGAAATTAGCTTTCCCTTGCAAGCACTACAACTGGTGTAAAGATGACGGAGGGGGTAAACTTACAATGGCCTCAACTTTGAGGGGGTCTATCTAGATGCCTTCTTTAGATACAACAAACCCTAGGAGATGACTATATTCTATGCAAAAAACACACTTATGTGGATTTAAATAACTATTGTAGTGTCTATAGTGAAGAAAAATCGGTCGAAGGTGGTTAGGATGATTATGATGCTTAACATAATGGGCTGGTAAGTTGTCAAGATATGGTTGAACGATGTGTTTAATGTCATGAAAAACGTAATACATCGCTCGTTGGAAGGCATCACCAAAATGTTTTAGACCAAAAGGGAGTCTTTTGTAGGCAAAGGTTCCCCACATACAAATAAAAGCATTTTTATGCTGATCGGTAGGAAGAATAATAATCAGGTTGTAGCCAGAAAAACCATCCATAAAAGAAAAATGTCACTTTTGGCACATTCATCAATGATTTGGTCTATAAAAGGAGTTGGAAAGTTATCTTCAGGACACACCCGATTGGTATCACGGTAAACAACACAAACATGAATAGTCCCGTTTTTTTAGTCACAGGGACAATATTCGAAACCCAATTTGTCAATGGAATGGGATAAATGAAACCAACCTTAATTTTTTTTTCAACTTCTCCCTTTATAATGGCTCCCTGCCTAGGGTGCATGTGGTTAGGATGCTAACGAATAGGCTTCACATTTGGATAAGTAGTTATTTAATGCACAAATGGACTTGGATCTATGCCAGGCATTTCTTCATATGACCAGGCAAACATATTGCAAAATTCCTTAAAGAGGGTAGTGTAAATCTTGATCTCATCAGGAGAACAAGAAACCCCAACATGGATGTTTTTGACAATTCCTGGTTTAATAGAAATGTTAATGGGCATCGTAGTAGTAATATTTCCCATGTTTCCCTTAGGCAAAACTTCATGTACCAAAATAGGTGTTTCAAGTGGATGAGTTGGTGCACGAGAAATAAAGGTATCTAAACGCAATGAAATCTCTCCAAGGCTGGGGATAAATGAGGAATGATAATGGGAATCATTCCAATGAGTTTCTTCAAGAGACATAACCTCGACGATACTCTCGTCAATGGGAAATGTCTTGTTCAAGGGATCCAGAGAATCCCAAGAACCAAGCCAAGGGGATTGTGAATACGCGTTTAGATGCATACTAAAATTATCATGACTTTCAGAAGTGACTGCTGAAGCCAAAACAATAGCTTGAAGAGTCTTTGCTTGGACTTGGACATCCACCAAAAGAAAGAGGAAGGTCCACATCTCAAGGGGAATACCCATGATGATAAGATCAAGAGGCCCAAATGGGAGAGATCAACGATATCAACAACAACCAATGTCTAGTTCGATGTTCTCGAACATTCTAGTGCACAAAGCTTCTCCTCTAGTTTGGGAAAAACTGTCAAAAGAGGTTTAATGCGGTTTTTCATATCAAAACTTGTGCTGGCATCACTAAGGTAGAATAGTGCAATCTTCCATCATCACAGGCGGGTAGTGTAGGAAAATGCTCTGGCCCTAAAAATTAGGTTTTTAGTTAACCTTCTTCAGAATTGACTCAGGGTAGTTTTCCTTTGATTCTCCAAGGAGGTTTTGGTATGTGTATCATGATGGATATGCCACACAATTGTCATTATTTTAACACTTCGGGATATGGAACAGGAAGTGAAGAGGAGGTGTGACAAAATACTATGTAACACTATGCTAAACATTATTCAATAATTCAAACATGCAACCAAACAAACAAATTATAAATCATTCCACATTGTTCTCAAACACTAAGTGGGAAATTACCATAGTACAGAGACCACAATTGTCTCTACCTAGAATGAAGAGCATACATATATACATATATACATATATATATTATATACATATATACATATATATATTATATATATATATTATATATATATATACATATATATATATATATATATATATATAGTTATATATAATATATATATATATATTATATATATATATTATATATATATTATATATATTCTAGACCCACCTTCAGGGACATAATTTTTTCAAGGTTAACAACTGATATTCCATTACTATTACAGCACAAGAACTTATTGAGTTGAGTACTTATCAATGAGGAAATAAATCTCATTTTACACATAGCACATGTGTCAAATCATGCCTAGTATAGGGTTATAAAGGTAGTTATTAAAGCATATGAGACAATCTCATCAACAGCACAATGAAGTAGGTTTTGATTCCTACTTGAAAAATAAGGAAATAGAAGTACTACCCTTAGGGCCTAGGAATGTTTTAGTGGAAATCTTGGAGTGACACCCATTGGAAATAGACACCCTATTAGGCGTAGAAAGGAAGAAATCATCAACATTACCACACAGAAACATGCATAATGTTGGTAAGAGATTCCAACAAAAAAATAAGTATGCCATTATAATTATGAAAGGATCTACATGATTAATATTGTAAAAGATAACTAACACACACATTATTGAAATATAATCTTGGTTGATCATCATAAATAGATTAGCTCCTCAACTCGTAAACTCATCACTTGTCCCAACACCTTTTAAATGATATGAACAACATACCAGTCAACTCAAATAAGTAATATAGCACAAACCATGCTTCATACAATGATGACATCAATGTATATGATAAAATGTAAACACATATCCATTTTAAATGAAAACATTCATAACACGTCTTATCTTGAAATCTAATGGGAAGCTAAGTCTAGGGAAATGACTCTCCACGCTACCATAAACAACTGCAACCAAATTCTCACTTGCAACTATAACCCCTAAGCTAGATTCCGAAGGAACAGGGCTCTTTTTCTCGGGGATATAAACAAAAATACTAGTTGAAGCAGGGGCTCTAGAGGTTCTTCCACCTCCACCCACCAACTAAGTTGCAGCCAACAAAGTGCACAGGGAATCTAGAGACTCATTGTCTCCACCCTTCAAAGTTCAACACTATGGTTCCAACCAACTTGGGGAATCCAAAATGCACAATAAAAATTAAGCTATAGTAAGGAAACCTCTAGAAGTCCTCCAATAATTTCCTAAGAATAATTCCTCCACCCTAGCCCTCAGGGATTTTTAAGAAACACCATCACCACCCTCTAGCCAATGGGGAATCGAGAGGAAATTAATCCTCACCTAGAAGTGATTTCGTTCCTGCCTCCTCGCTAACCAACTACATTCCTATACTCCTCTACATTTTTATAACCATTTCGATTTCTCCCTTCTTTTTAGTCTTTTGTGCTCTTCTTTCTTTTCATATCTTCCTTCCTATATTTTCTCTTATCTCTTGTGTTCTTCTCTCTGTCTATTCAAATTCCCCCTCTCTCATTTTAGATGATCATTTCCTAGCTTGAATTCTCCCTTCTCTAATGGTTCAAATGGTCTCTCCCTTTATCTCTTGCATTGTTCCACTATTCAAATGGGTCCTCCCCCTTCTGTGGTGTCCCAACAGTTTGAGTTGCACTCTTATCATGTTGCTATGTTGTCCCTCCTCTCTTCTAATATTTTCCTTGCTGTCTAGATTGTCTCTTCCAGATAATGATTTCTTCCACTAGAATATTGCTAGCCAATGGGGAGAATTCCACATGTTTGCATGATCCCAGGTTTTTAAATGTTGTTTACTTTGTTGCAGTGGGTGGCAAGACAAATCTTACCAATGATTCAACTGAGCATTATTCTACCTTGCCTTAACTGTTATCATGTATTCCTACACCATTCTACCATGTAGAAAAATAATGTGTTTACCAAATAACCAAACCACAAATAGACTTACCTCACCATGGTGACCTCCTTGTTCCATCAACATCTTCATTGGCGATATCCACTTGTTATTTTATTTTTGCATTAGAGTTCCCATACTCATGAATATTATCCAAATTCAACATTCATTCCTATGCTTTTATCCAATTATATAGATATCCATACAATAGTTTATATCTTGACCCATTACAACCTTTCATCTCTTTTTACCAACATTATTCCACATGACATAGAATACATACTATTTCTTTCATGATGCCTTTCCCAAGGACATTTCAAGATGAAGGTCCTTCTTGAATCATAAATAATATTAAAACCTCTAATATAATGTTAGATAATAACTAGATGAACTTTATGCAAAATTGTTAACATTTTATCCTAGATGATCTCTACTAAGCAACATAATCATATAAATTCTAGACATGCTAATATCATATTCTTTTATTCTATGATGCTTATGCATGACATATCAATTAAAAGAAAAACATTCATAGAGAACCCAAATGTCATAGGACCTTCTTTAATATTAAGATCCTTCAACTCTTCCTTCTTTGCCTTTTTTTCAAGTTCTTCCATTGCTTCGACTACATGAGCTCCACTTTGTTCCTTTCTTTTACTATTTTGTTTGTTTTGATAGTCCCTCCTAAAGTGTCCAAATTTGTTGCATCCAAAACATTGAAACTTGGACATATCTTTCTTCTTGGACTTTCCAAACTTCCCTTTCTTCATTTTCTTGACTCGAGCTAAGAATACTTGAGATTTCTCATTTGGTCCAATGTCATATTTGACCTTGATCCTTGATTCTTCTAGTATGCATTGTTCCCACAAATCATCAAATGGATTTGAATCTTTCTTGTAGTATATACTTGTTGCAAATTTTCTCCATTCCAGTGGCAATGTAGTCAACCACATATGGTTACTTTTGAATCAGTGATTGTCTCCCCAATTCCTTGTAAATGGTCCCTTAACTCTCACTAGGAAGGATGCCATATCATTATCCTTTTATTTATTCATTCTATATAGCTTGTTCCGCAAAGACAACTTTTGACTCGTTGTACTTACATTGTACAAATTCACTAGCTTATCGTACATGGCCTTGGAAGTCTTTAGGTTTCCACAAATGGAACAAGATAATCCTTTATTGATTCCACTATGATCCTTTGTTCCCTTACTTCCCCTTTCTTGTACTTCTCTAGTTATTGTGTCCTTTCCTTTGTTTCTTCAGTAATTTCTCTAGTAACATATCCCATTGCATCTTTCTCTATGAGTATCAAGTCAATCTTCTTCTTCTTCCATGCTAGATAGTTTACTGCCCTTGTGAGCTTATTTCTCTCCTTACATAAAGAACTTACATGAATTGAAGATTCAACAATTATGAGATAATGTGATACTTACTTGACTAATATCTCCAACCTTCTTGATGTATTCAAGGCCTTTGGATAGTTCTTGATGATGCCCTACAAGTAGACTTTGTTTCTGTGAGATCAATACCCTCCCTGGGATATGGATGTAGTTTTTATATTCTTCAATGTAGAAACCCTAGATTAGAAGGGTCTTCTATCAACGAGCTTTTACCAGATTCCTTAAAGAGACAATCTTGATCTTTAATTCCTTGAGAGTTTCCTATCCCTTGATCAACAATTCTTTCTAGTGTCCTTTCAACTCCCTTCCTTGTTCACCTTAGCTATGATTCCATGTTAGAAAATGATAAAGTGGTAAATTATTATATATTATGTTCTTAACCTTGATACTTGCTTATGAATCTTATTTATCTTGTTTATGTTCTTTAGTTATATATGTTCATTGAAAAATATCAAGAAACTACAACAACAAAAGAGGACACAAATATAGGCTCTCAGCTAGGGAAAAACCCCTCCAAGGGGAAAAACTGGAAACTCTTCTCTTCATAGAATATGCTTCAAATAAGATACAAAAACCCAATCCCTAGACCAAGTCCTTCTCCCTTTACCAAGTTGACCCTTCCTCAAGTCCTTAGCTTCTTCCTTGCTACTTTGTTCTTCTAGCAACAATTACTTGACCTGCAACTTTGACTTCCCAGCTACTACTACTCAAGTTGCAACTTCAACCCAACTTCTTCATCCTAATATAACCCTCTTGTGAGACCTACTTAGAGAAAGACCTATTAGGGTTTCCAATTGCAACTCAGGTATGGACAATGTTTTCCCTCTTCCAACTACAAATTCTACACTTTATCCTCCTACAAATCGGTCATGCAATTTTGACCTCCTGCTGCAGTCCAACAACTCTAGAATTTCACGCATGTGAGAAAGATAGAGCCCAAAAATCAAAATTTTCATCCTCCAAACTTTCCTTATATTTTCACTCTCCTTTTCCCAACTTCACAACTATGGATCAAACTCTTTCCTTGATGGATTGAACTTGTGAGTGTGTGTCATCAAATGAAGCCAAACTACTCTTTATATAGCCTTCTCAAGGGGTCGAATTCCCTCCTTTAGGCCGACTTGAGGATCTCGGGCCTACTTGTACTCTTGGATATTCCAGGACTTTCAAGACTCAAAAATAATTTCTTTTACAATTACAAATTTCCCAAAACGGTCTTATAAACATGATGTTGACTCCATTGACTCATGACAATAAATCTTAAGACTTAACAAACCATAGAAGCACAAAGAATATTCTTTTACCTAGAAGATCATCAATAATGAGTATGACACCCATGCTTTAATAATAACAATTTTATTTCTTCTTTACTTGGTGTTTTACGTAGGATACATAATAAAATGAGTATAACAATTATGAAGACCGAAACTAGTTACATTTCTCAACAAAACCCTCATTTTTATAGCCTTATTTCTCTTATTTTTTCACATTTACATCCATTTTAACTAATGTTGCCTACAATGAATACATAAAAGAGCATACAAGCTATTTTTCTATTCTATTTTCAATTTATAGAAATTCACAAGGTAAAATGCTCAAAATTTATTTTTATCGACAATTTTAGAACTAAACCAATTTGGGTAAATCCTCCTTTGTTGAGATGGTTACAATTGTTTTCAAATATATCAATCATATGGGTTTTGATCCCAACTTTCATGAGATGGATTGGTTCCTCTTGGATTCAACAAAGAGAAATCAAAACCCTCTAGTCAACAAAAGGATCAACATGGGTACCTAATAGGAGAAACACACAATTTAAGGGATCCAGTTTCACTTTTCTTCTAGAGCTTAAGACTGCAATTGAGACCATGCCTTATGGGCTTTGAATTAACCAAAAATAGATATCAAATCACTGTGATGTCACCACAAGAGAGAATTGTAGAGTTGAATGTTAGATTTAAATTTTTATATATAGTTAATGGGGAATGGAATTTGTAGTAATGTAATATGCACAATAAAATTTTGAATCTATAGCTCTTTTTAGTTTCCAATATATTTTTCTTGAGTTCTAGTAGATAATATATTTCTCTATCTGTGTGTGTGATAGGCTTGGAGGGCTCCTTGCTCTATTCCATGTTGCATTGTTTTTTATATTTGTTTAAATAAGCATCTATCTTTGCACTGTGTAGTTTATTGTTTGGTAAATATTCTTTACTTTCTTTCATTGTTATATTTAGTTGCTTTTTATTTTATTTAGAAAGCAAGATGTTTTCAGTTGTAATTTTGTTTCCATACAAAATCAAATCTATCCTTTTGTCATAATTTGAAATTCCATACAAAGTATTGTTATAAGTTCCACTTAGACATAAAACTAAGAAGAAAGATTGTAACCTGCAATTCTACAAGTGAAACGAAAATAAATGCGAGTTAGAAGATACAAATTGATCACACATATTTCATTTTCTTTGTTGATAATATTTTATTTCATGAATGTTTCCTATGTCCTTTTAATCATTACCCAACATCATGAAGAGAGTATTGTTACAAGAGCCATTTACAAATGAAACTTTGTAATATGATTTCTTATCATTAAAGTTGTGATATGAATTTGGCTGAAGGATTAGGTATTATTTCATTCATATTTGACATTGTTAAATCAGAAGACATTCCTGTAATGAACTTGAATTTATATTGCAGTAGACTAGTTTTAAAAGATAGGTTACATAAAAAACATTTCTTCCAATTATAGTTTTTAATTCAGAAGGTACATTTTATTAGATTATATCAACACTTTATAGAATAGGCAAGTAGTATTTTAGAAAAATAGAGAAACTAGTTACACACATTTCACTTTGCAAACTTATAGACCCTAGTTGATAAATTAATGCTAAAAATTTATCCAAAACTTTTCTCAACATTTTGGTGTAGTTTATAATAATAAGCAATTGGAATTAGTTTTAGAAATTGATAGTTTATTTTCTGCATTATTTTTCAATATAGACATTTAGGATAAAGATAAATCAAGGTGGTAAGATGAGCATTAAGAACCTGCATATTCACTTTATGAAGTGTTTATAAATCCTTATAATGTTTATATATTTATACATTAATTAGGCTTAGGGATAGTAAAGGTCATTTGTTAGAAGAGAAATTTCTCTGGTTGCAACAACACCCCCCCACCCCCCACTACTACTTTAACTCTAAGAACTAAAGTGGTGGAAGAACAATCATTAATTGGAGAGGAATAAAGAGAGGTACAAGTACAATAAGTAAGAGGAAGAAAAATACAAACACGTTCATCTAGTGGAGCATTAGTGGATAACCTTGAAAATTGGACTAAAGAATTTTGGGTTCTTTAGGAAGATGAGACGGTAGAACATGAAGAAAGAGAACTTGATATGGATGTTTCAGTAATAAGAGAAAGAGGAATAGAAGCATAAAGAGGAAGGGAAAGAGCACTAGAAAGAGAAAAACATGAGAAAACCATGATTAGAGAGGATCTAATATAGGAGTAGCAAGAGAAAGAATAAGAATAGAGAAAGGGTCAGAAGGAGCTAGAGCACAATAAGTAGGATATCAAGTCACTTTTAGATTCACCATTCTAGATATGCATACAACCTTTGGTATTGAGGTAAAAATAAAGAATAATCCACCATATATCATTCCAAATTTCTATGGTATTTCAATCAAGGACCTTGATGCCTTTCTTTCTGAATTCAATATTTTATGTCTCATTTATGGATAAATAGATTATACACATAATCTTTGTTTATTTCTAGCCACTTTAAAGAAATTGCTCTAAAATTATTTATGGGGTTAGGTAAACATACTATACATATTAGGATGACATGCACAGAATATTTCTTAAGAAATATTAGCCATATTATATGCTTAGAAATTGTAAAGAAGATATCTTTAGGATTTCTCAAAAGGAGGATGAAATCTTATTTAGAAAACATTTTCTTATAGTTTGCCAAAATTTAAACAAAGTGCATTAAATCCATATATTATTTGTAAAAATTTATTAAAATGTATTAGGGATGAATTCATAGATTTTCTTAACCTTATGGGAGCAGGTAATAATTCCTATTTATCTTTTGGTCAATTTTTTGGGTTAGTGTAGGCCATAGTCTAGGGGAAGAGCTAAAGTTGGTAAAGGACAAAGATAGACTCTTTTGAAAGTCACCAAGTCAACTATGGGAAGTGGTGGGGAAGTGTATTAAGAGAATAATTAGGAAAATTGTTGTATAACTTAAAAAATAATCTTTTAATACACTTGGTTCTCAAATTGGTACATTGAAAGCCAAGAATGAGGCTGAAATCTCACTTGAAGCTCTGAGTTTCGTGGATGGATCCATCTCTCAATTGAGCATTGGAGGGGTTTCAGAAGTTTAACATTTCACTTCACCAAATTTGTTTATAAACCCTATCTCACTACCAATCATTGAAGATGGGAATGTAGGGGCACCATCGCAGGATACTAGGATTCTAACACCAGTCAATGGCTACCTCCTAGATCATTCTAAATTTGTGGCGCAGGTAGAATCTTATCCTTTGGAATATAATTCTCTA
The DNA here is from genome assembly GCA_000404065.3 of Pinus taeda. Lineage (NCBI taxonomy): Eukaryota > Viridiplantae > Streptophyta > Pinopsida > Pinales > Pinaceae > Pinus > Pinus taeda. The sequence goes on along the minus strand of APFE030923594.1, from coordinate 20,368 downwards.
ACTCAAAATTCACAGACTACTAGGGTTTCGTTGATTTCTGAAGATGGTGGGGCACAAGGGTTGCATGAAGATGGGACCCTTGATGAGGGTTTGGATAAAAATAAGAATAAAAAGTCTAAGAGTACCAAAGTAAAGGAGAAGGACAGATCAGTGATTCTGGGGGATGGCCCCAAATTTGATGAGATCATCGATACTGCAGAAAGAGTAATGGTGGGTAGGGTAAATGGTCGTAGGTATTCTGCTACATGGTTGAAGAAATAAGCACAGGAGAACTACAGGATGAGTTTGAAGTCACTTCTTGAAATTTGTGTACTCTCGTGAGGATGGTTCGCTCTCAAATTTGAAAATTCAAAGCATAACTATTGATCACTCTCTAGCCACTGAAATATTGAGCAGGTGCATATACATTTCAAGTGATGGATGCCTCTATTTGACCCAAAAAGGGAGAAATTTGGGACAAGGCCCATCTAGATTAGATTTCCAAGATTCTCTATGCACCTCTGGACCGAGGAAATCTTCAAGTGCATTGGGGGTGATGTGGGAAAATACCTGGATTATGAAAGATCATATATTGATTTAGGTAATATTTTCATGTGCTTGAGTGTTGGTATTCCTAGATACTAGAGAGGGCTTGGTTGTAAATCTTATACTACATTAAAAATGTTATATGCACAACCTGAAATTGGATTATGAAGGGGTACCATTTCATTGTCATCAATGCCATAAAGTTGGGAACATTTATAGGGAATGCCCATTGGTACAAAAAAAATATGGAAGTCGGGAGAATGGTGGCTGGATAGTTGATTGTGGCCCTAGTAATGCCGTGGAGATAGGGAAAATATATCAAATGCATATGAATGCATCTACCTCAAAGCACTGTATGCGGGACAAGACCTTGGATGATAAGCACCCAGCTCACCAGTGTGACATATCTTTACATGCTCACAGGGACACTTCTAGGTCATATCTTTTGATGATGAGTACTCTTTCTCTTCCTTCCCCAATATTTGGTCAGAATATCGATGCTTCACATGATAATTTGCATGTTTCTATTATTTCACCTATGGAGGGGAGGAGTACAAAACTAAATTTGGGGGTAATAAAATGTCTGATTGAACTAGTCACTGCTAGCTGCCCAACCCTAGTCAGTATGTCTCAATTTCTGAATATTCAACCTATGATTCCTATAGAAACTCTAGGTACAACCTGAGGTCCATATTTAGACTTATGACACAAGGGTTATCCCTTCTAGTATCTGGGTGGGGATTAGGACATTTAACTCCATCCAAAATTCCTATAATTCTGCGTGGTAGGAAATCACACATATCTAAATTCATTCACAGGGTCAGTCAATATATTGTGGTTGGTCAACAATTATCAATATATGGATTCTTTAGAGCATGATAAGCCTCGACTTCTACTTCAAAATGAAGTGCATTTCTTTGAACTATAGAGATTTGGCTAGTTTACCAAAAAAGCTAGCTTTGAGACAATTTTTTATGGTGGACATGCTTGATGTGATTCTATTAAAGGAGAAGTTAGGTGCTAGTATGGAAATTGTAAATGTTCTAAAGGGTATGGAAAATGAGTGGGAATTTTTTGCTATATATGTTAAAGGGAGATTTGGGATAATTGCAATGGGAGTAAATTGTAGATCAATGAAAGTTATAAATACATGTGGAGTTGAGGGAGTATTAGAAATGAAGATTTCTTTTCAGAAGAATTACGCTTAGATATTATATTGGTGAATGTATATGCTCCATGTACGGAGAGGGTGGGATTTTGGAACAAATTGATGAGCAAATCCTTCATGCAGGTGAATAACCTGATTATTAGTGGGGATTTAAACTTCTCAATAGGGATGTCAGATATTTGGGGGACTCATGCACAACATGATCACCTATCTCATTAATTTTCTCATATGATTGATGCCAACCATCCCGTCAATATTGGCTTGATGAAGCTTATGCCTACCTAGAGAAATCATAGGATAGGAGAACAACCGATTCCTTGGAGTATTGATCAATCTCTAATAGGGGAACCTTTATTGGAAAACATACCTCTATTTAGGCAATGGGTTGGGAATCGGGAAGTATCTGATCACTTTCCTATATATTTAGAACTTTTAGGACAATATTGGAAGCCTAAAGCCCCTTTCAAATCCAACGTGTCGTGGTTGAAGGAAGAAGAGTTTAAAAATGTGGTTAGGGATTCATGGATGCATGTTGAGGTTTATGATTGGGGGTTTGCATCTAAATGTTTTAAAGAAAGAATGAAGACCCTTAACCATAAAATAATGGAATGGGTGAAGACTAAAATGAAGCGATATGAGGAAAAACTAAATAGTATTGAAGAAGAAATTTGGAGAATGGAGCAACTTGGAGAGGGGGGGATATGACAATAATGATTCTAAATTAAGACTTATACAACTTGAACTAGAAAAGAATAAGTTGCTTAAGGAAAGGGAAGAGTCTTGGAAGATGAGAAGCTCGGAAATCTAGTTACAAGTGGGGGATGATAATAAGAAGTTTTCTTCAACAATATGCAAAAGGAAGAAGGGAAATCAACATTATCTAGCAATTGAGAGATGACCATGGTGAAAAGGCTACCAATTTCAGCGAACTGGTGAGCATGGGGATTTGGAACTTTTGTACATTATTTGAGCCCCCTCAAGAGGTGCCTCTTCCCTAGATTATTTAGACTACTAATCTATTTCCTATATTTTTTTATGATGACATGAACATAGAATTGATGGCCTAAATTACTTCTAATAAGTTAGAAACAATTTTGCACTGGTTCAAGAAATATAAGAGCCTGCGGCTAGACAAATAGCCCATGGAATTTTTGTTGGAATTTTATGAATTGATTGGTCATGGAATATTGAAGGTCATTGAAGAATTTAAATCATTGGGAAGAAAGTATGATGCTTTCAATGCCACTTTCATTTCCCTTATCCAGAAAGAAGATAAGCCTCAACCTTATAATGATTTTCGGTCTATATCCTTATGTAATTGCATTTACAAGATTATTGCAAATAGGTTGAAGCCGATACTATCCAAAAACGTCTCAAAAGAATAGTTTGCATTTTTCGATGATCGTAAGATACATGAAACCATTGGAGTTGCACAAGAAGAATGCAAATTTTAAAGTCAAGGAAACTGAAGGGCATGATTCTCAATATCGACTTAGCTAAAGTGTATGATAAAGCTAGTTGGCTATATATTAGGATGTTGCTCAATCATTTTGGATTTCATATCAACTTTATAAATTGGGTTCTCAGTTGTATTACTTCAACTTCCTTTGTAGTGCTAATAAATGGATCAACATTTGATTTCTTCGATGCTAAAAGAGGGTTACATCAAGGATTCCCCCTCTTGCCACTATTTTTTTTACTTGTTATGGAAGGTCTAAGCATAACTATAATGGATTAAAAAACCAAAGGGGTCATTAAAGGTGCACCACTCATTGGGAATATATTTTTAATGCATCTATTATTTATAGATGATGTTCTGATTTTTCTTGACGGTTCTGGGAGTGATTTTGTAGCCTTGCATCAAATTATCAATATATTTAGAAAGGTGATGGGCATGGAAATAAATCCACAAAAATCGACTATTACAACTACAAGTTGTTTTAGAGATGAATTGTCATATACTGGGGGATTATTTCCTTTCCAACATGTTGACCTAGAAGAGGGCATAAAATACTTGGGGTTTATGTTAAAACCAAACGATTACAGGAAGACTAACTGGTTGTGGATGATTGTAAATATTGAAAAAGACTCAACTTTTAGAGCCATATATGGTTATCTTAGGAAGGAAGGTTGGTTCTTATAAAATTTGTTTTAGAAGCAATCCCCGTGTTTTGGATGGCACTAGCTTATATTATAAAAGGAATTTGACACATCATACAAAAGAAATGTTGTGAATACCTACAACATGCTTCAAAAGGAGGCAAGGTTTTTGTTTTGATTAGATGGAATCACATTTCTCTCCCTAAGAAATGGGGGTGATGGGGCATCAAGGATTTATATACTTTCTCTAGGGCTCTTATTGCAAAGCTCAGTTGGAGGTTGATATCAACTAATAGCCTATGGATGGAGGTCAGCATGAGGAAATACATTTACCCTCTATTTATTATATATTGGATTCTACTTCAAAATAAAACCAAAAAAAATGTCTCAACAATATGGAATATTTTCCTCACATCTTTTAACATAATTGAATCTGGATTGGCATGGAGAATTGGATCAGGAGAACAAGTACATGTGGGAGTTGATCCTTGGTCTGGTAGTGGAAACATGTATTCACTCCCACACAACCTCATAAATTATTGAAACACACAACGCACTAAAACATTCAATTAGATATCAGACCATTAGGGGAGTTTTGAGGTCTAATTATCAGGTGCTCAAAAAATAGCTCAAAATTCAAAGTTGACATATTGGTGTGGAACCTAGACAACCACGTAGTGCTCATCATCTTGAATTCGACACAAATCGTTTCGCACAAAACAAACATCATATGGTCCCAAAATCATGTTTTGTTCACTTTCCCAAACATGCAATTTTTTCAGAAAAATTGATAACCCAGTTAGCAGTCCATACTGCTGACGTGGTTTTGACTAGATAGATGTGTGTGGTAGGTTGACTGGTCAAAATACCTCGGTAAATCATGTCGTGCCAAGTGGCAAATACTCATGGTGCAATTTGGTGGATTTTTAATGGGTTGTTAGTGGCCAACCATAGGCTGACATGTGGCCTAGCTGGAGGCTGCCACATGGCAGTCCATGGGGCACCAAAATTATGGTTCAAGTCCAGGCAGAGGCAGCAGGGGTCGAACTAGTGACCTCACAGAACAATTCCAAATCCTCTTCCAATACACCATCGCATTTGTTTCTTAACCATTATGTCATCAGCTTTAATTTGAATTACAATGGTGTGCCAATTTGGGGTAGGGCTAGCTCGTGGGGGTCGGCCCTTGGTTACACTACCTGCATACGAACACAGGTGGAGAGTTATGGGGTGCCTGGCCGACGAGGGCAGTCCATTAGCGTTAGCCCTAGACATGTGCCCCCCACATGCCCACATTTTTCGGAAAAAAGGTGTTAGAGGACATTTAACATTGACTTGGAATGGATAAAGGTTGTAATAGACCTGGGTTCTTAATTGTTTCAACTTTATTTTGTTGGAAAACCAAACATTTCGCTACAAACTTTTGAATATCATATTTAAGGCCACCCCAAAAAAAATCTTTCTTAACTTTGTGGTAATTTTTTAAAAATCTTGAGTGCCCTCCTAAGGGAGAGGTGTGCGGTTCCATAAGAATATTTTGTTTGAGTTGGGAATTCTTCAAGCGATCTTTGTACCATAATGAATATTTTTTCTAGCTAAATGTATCAGATATACTGGGGTCTTGTTGTATATTTTGAATGAGTTCCCACACTTCTTCGTCGTTCTTCCATTCATCTCTTGCTTCGTTTATCCAATCTGGTTGGATAATAGAAATGGCACAAAGCAATGCTTCCACTCCCTCATCCTTTCTTAAGAGTGCATATACAACAACATTTTGCTTCCCTTTTTTGTAGATGATTTCAAATTCATAACCCAACATCTTTGTGACCCATATTTGCTACTCTTTTGAAGCCAATCTTTGTTCTAAATTTTTTTTAAGACTATCATGATCTATTTTTACCTTGAAGTATCTTCCCATTAGGTAAGGTCGCCATTTTTTAAGTGCATGTAGTATTGCCAACATTTCCTTCTCATAAATAGCTTTGTGTAAATACTTTCCTTTGATTGGACGAATTTCAAAAGCAATGGGTCTTTCTTCTTGCATTAAAATAACACAAATTCCATTTCTTGAGGCATCACATTCCATAATAGAGGTTTTTGTGAAGTCTAGTGTAGGTAAGACTAGTGTTTGGCACATTACCTTTTTAAGATGTTCAAAGGGTTTCATTGCTTCTGGAGTCCAAGAAAATGCATTTTTCTTTGGGGCACCAATTAATGATAATTATGCTTCACTATGTCCTTTGAATTCCTTCAAACTAATCTTTCAAACCAAACTTATGCAAAAATTTAAAAAGACTACACACCTTTTTTTGCTTTGTAGGAGCTCGATATTGAATCTATTGTATCTCTGTAATTTCAGATCTCCAAGATATAATATTTTGTCCTGTGGCAGCCCTCTAAGTCCTCATTCCAACCTTGTAAGTCTGATCAATATTGGATTCTCCAAGAAAGAGTTATTCCAAATCTACCACGATGACCGGATTATAGACTCATTCAGTGTAGATAAACTGTACAAAGTGCCATGTGTCACTATTACGATATCGGGACCTAAAACCAATAAAAATTAAACTACAGTCTGTCTTATTTTTGTGTATTTTTATGAAATTGCAATTTTATGCTCAGAGAGAAAGTTATGATGACTTTCCCTAGGTCACCTGTTTGATATATAATGCAGGAGCCTGCAAAAACCATAATTTCCTTGGATCATATCTTTGAAAATATAGTGATACAAGATCTAAAATATGTACCTGAGGTTCATCAATATATTGTCTCAAATGGGTTTTAATTTTAGCTTTTGAAACATTGTATGAAACAAGTTATAGTGAAAATTCCACGATGACATGTTTGAAGCAGTGAAACACTAGAATCCAAAGCTCTGATACCAATTGTTATGCAACTAGCTCACAAAATAGAAGAAACGATAGATCAACGACTTCAAAATCAACCTATTTTATGGGGAGACCTCCTTTACATTACACAAATGAACAATTCTTGGATGATACAAATGACAAGGCCTCCTTTCTATATATAGGAGCCTAAGGGGTCACAATATAGTCAAAGTCGACATAATAATAATAATGTAAGGGCACAACAATAACAATAGTGGGCTTCTATGGGGCACAATAATAAAAATATGGGGAGAAAATGGGCAAAACAATAACAATAAGGGGATACAATGACAATAATGATAAGGGAATACATTAGTAGTATAGGGACCTAACAAATTACACCCAAATGGAACACTCTGCAACGCACTCACAGCAGTAAAAAGAGCGAAACCCTAGGCGCCGCCGCACGGACCTTCTGCGCTTGCCATAGCAGGTTTGGTCACTGACCATCCTATGGTAGATGCTGCAGGAGGGGAGCGCTCTGCCTCCCCTCCATTGGAGATGCCCAACAACAACAACAAGACAAACCTGACAAAGAATCTGCAACATGCAAAGGCAGACCTAGAAACAGCGAAAGACAACACACGAATGCCACAAGAACAGCCGGACCCAGAACAAAGTACTGAAGAAGAAGCAGGCGACAGTAGACCCAATGCATCGAAAGCAGCTCAACCCAAGGTCACCTCTGCAACCTGCATTCCAAAAGCTGCAGAATCGATCAAGATCGAGCTACCAAGCCACCACATCAATGAGGAAATCCAATTCATGCAGGACCATGCACTGATTGGAAAGTTCTTGGGATTCTGGCCCACAGAAAGAGCCCTGAACGGTTGGATAGCTTCAAAATGGAAGCCCAAAGGACAAGTGACTCTACAACTGGGTTCAAAAGGCTTCTTCACATCCATTTTCAACTGCATAGAAGACAAAACCAGAATATTCGACGGAGGACCGTACTTCTTCAACTCTTCGGGCCTGTATCTAACGGAATGGAAACCACGATTCAGTCCTGACAAAGAGGATTTCAGCTGGGCCCCTGTTTGGATCAGAATGTACTCCCTACCCGTAGAGTACTAGAGAGAAGAAACATTGGAAGGCATAGGCAACAAGCTGGGGACCTTCATCAAGGTTGCAACTGAAACCAAGACGCGCAAATATACCTCATATGCCAGAATCTGCGTTCAAATGCACCTCACCAAGACCCTAGCAGCTACGGTAAGTCTCTTTCACGATGACTATGAATGGAAGCAGCCTATAGATTATGAGCATATACCTTTTCGCTGTAGGAAATGTCATAAACATGGCCATCTCTTCCGGGACTGTCCATTAAATGTGCAGCCCAAGTCCTCTCCCAATGAAACCACTGACCCTGAAGGCTTTACAAAAATTCTCAATCGCCGTCGACATGCAAGGAAACACCAAGCTAATCCGCCTCCGCCCCAATCCTCTAAGGCGCACCCCAATAACCGCTTCTCTGCCTTAGATTCTCTCGACCCGCAATCTAGCCCCAATGCCGCTAACCCTGACTCTCTGCATCCATCTCTGCCCTCTCACAAGCACGTCAACACCCCTTCATCCTCTGCTCCGGCCCCCTCCAAAACTATTGATCCTCCCTCTGCTAAAAAAGTTGCCTCTGCTTCAGACCTGGATATCCAATATACCTCCAAAGGAAAATCTTTGCTAAATGAATCCACACAAGCTACAGACATGGATCTTGATGCAGCCTTAGCCCTAAGCCTCCATGAAGAAGCCATGGAAGACACCATTTTAGACATCTCAGCCCCTGATAACATGGAGGAAGATCGCGAAGATGTTGATCTAGAAGAGTTCAACATCTCCAAGCTTGATATCTCCAAATTGGAAACAGCGTGTCAGCAAAAAGATTACACCTTAATCCCTCCTTGGCAAATAGACAAAATTGAAGGAGTCCTAACAAGGGTTCAACATAATAAAAGCCTGGGCATTCAAGGAGGAAGTCAATGGGATGGAAGGAAAATCCTTAAAGAAACAAAGAAACGAGGCAGAAAAACAGACCTACAGAGAACAATAGCAGTGGGGGAAATCCTCATGAACTTGGGGCAATTCCCCAAGTTGACCAGGTTCTTCAAACCCAAAGCGCAATCTCCATGAAGCTAATCTCATGGAATGTAAGAGGACTCAACAGTCCCTCGAAACACAGAATGATAAAAAATTTAATTATGCAAGAAAAACCAGCAATCGTCTTTCTTCAAGAAACAAAATGCAGCAGCACCACAATAGATAGATTCAGCAATAAAGCCTGGGCGGGCAGTAGTTCAATCTCAGTAGATGCATCAGGGGCTTCAGGCGGTCTCTTCATTCTATGGAACCCACAGATCGTCTCTCTGGATAATTTCCATGCCATGCAGCACCTCATACAAGCAACTTTCCACCTCATTGGCACCCAAATCCATGGGCATCTCACCAATGTGTATTTCCCGCAATCAATTCAGCAAAAATTGGACCTCTTGGAAACAATCTCCCTTCTCAATGAACAAAGACGATATCCTTTATGGATAGGAGGAGGAGATTTCAACATTATAAAATCCATGGAAGAGAAGCAAGGGGGGCGTACCAGGCTCGACAGTGATAGCAACGGCTTCAAACACTTCATACACAACAACCGATTAATGGATGTATGTACCTCCAATGGTATACATACATGGTCGAACAAGCGCAAAGGATTTCACTATATTGCCTCTCGATTAGACTGGTTTTTAATCTCTGATAATGCCATCCACCTCGGAGGCGACTTCAGTGTAGCCATCATACCTCAGGGAGGCTCGGATCATTGGCCTGTTCTTCTACACTGGTCCCGCCCAAGCAACTGCAGCAACAGACCCTTCCGTTTTGAGGCCTTTTGGCTCTTAGATACCCGATTCAAAGAAGTGGTCAATCAAGCCTGGAAATCTTTCAACCCACCGGCAGGAGCCAAAATGTACCAGTTCCAGCAAAAACTGAAACATCTGAAGCAAACGCTCAAAATCTGGAACCGAACTCATTTTGGTAATATACAGGAAAGCAAACAAAAATTGGAACAACAAATGAAAGCCTTGCAACAAACTTTCATTTTGGAAGGCCGCACAGAAGAGCAAAGCCAACAGGAGCAGATCCTCTGGAATCAAATTGAAGAACGTCAAAAACAAGAGGAAATTCTATGGCGATAAAAGTCTAGAATAAGCTGGCTTAGAGAAGGTGAGAAAAATACAAAATTCTTCCACAGATCCACCATCCAAAGGCGCATGCACAACAAAATTATGTTTGTTGAAAACCAGCAAGGTGAAAGAGTAGAGGATCATGAAGGTATGGAGAAAGAATTCACTGGATACTTCAAGGACATCCTACAGGAACCCAACGGTAATAGGGATGAGGCAATCAAGGAAATCACCCAGCACGTCCCGAAAATCATCAACGATGATCATAATACTCAGTTGCTTCAGCCAGTCTCAACAAAGGAAGTAGAAGAGGCAATGGCTCAGCTCAAAGATGGAAAAGCACCAGGGCCAGATGGATTCACCGCCAATTTCTTCCACGAATTCTAGGATCTAATCAAAATTGAAGTATGGGAGCTGGTGGAAGAATCCCGTAGCATGCATTGGGTCCTCCCATCCTTAAACTCAACCTTCATAGCATTGGTCCCCAAAGAAGCGACATCAACCAAACCTGAAAAGTACAGGCCAATAGCGCTCTGTAATGTTATTTACAAACTCATCTCAAAAGTTATCTCCAACCGCCTCAAACCGCTATTACCTCTACTTATCTCTCCAGAACAGACAGGGTATGTTGAAGGCAGACAAATCATGGACGGCATAATTCTCTCAAATGAAGTCATCCATTCTTTAAAGATACTCAAAAAACTAGGTATGCTTCTCAAACTCGATCTCTCCAACGCTTTTGACAAGTTAAGTTGGAATTATATTCACAAAATGCTGCTCGCATTTGGCTTTAATGCAACCTGGACAAGATGGATCATGAGCCTCATTACTTCCCCCTGTTTTTCTGTTCTATTGAATGGCTCTCCCTCACCTCCTTTCTATCCCACTCGAGGAATCAGACAGGGGGATCCCTTGTCTCCTTTCCTCTTTGTTCTCATGGCTGAAGGCCTCAGCAGGCTGCTTAAATCAGTTGTTTCCTTTCAGTTTCTCAAAGGCATATCCTTGCATGGACGTACTCCTCAAACGCATCAGCAATTTGTTGATGATACTATGCTTTTTGGTCATCCTTCAGTTAAAGAAGCCACTGCTTTCAACTCTCTTCTATCCCTTTTTTCTGAAGCCTTTGGCACCTCCATCAACGCTGCAAAATCCCAACTCTTTTTCTTCAATACTCCCCCCCCTACTCAAAGGACCATCGCCCGAATTTTGGGATTTACAATCTCCCACCTGCCCTCCAAATACCTGGGTGCCCCCCTTTCTGATTCAGCAAACAAGAAAGTATCATGGAGAACACTGCTGGACAAATTGGATTCAAAGCTTTCTTCATGGACCTTCAGAGCACTAAATCTGGCAGGTAGGCTCGTTCTTATCAAATCAGTCTTACAAGCAATGCCGCTTTATCTCTTCTCCATTTTAGCAGCTCCAAAAGGTGTTCTTAAGGCGATACACAATCTCCAAAGAAACTTTCTTTGGGGATCTACTAGTCAGAACAGGAAATGGGCCCTCGTCAAATGGACAGAGGTGTGCAAAACCAAATCAGAGGGAGGGCTCGGTCTTCGGGATCCGCTGCATAGCAACAACACAATGGGAGCAAAAATCTGGTGGAACTGGGTCACCAAGCCCAACATCCCCTGGACCCAACTTTGGCAAGCCAAATACGCCAGAGGCAGTCAGTGGAGTGATCTAATCTGGATCAATCCCACTTCACAGGGATCACTTATCTGGAACAATGCAAAACAGCAAAGCAGTTTCATTCAAGAACATAGTTTCTGGGAGATTCATTCAGGCAAAACTGCCAGATTCTGGAACGACTCTTGGCAGCAACTCCCTAAATTGGCAGATTTATTCCACAGACCTCTTTGGCAGATCCAAATGAATCAAGGAAGCATCCCATTGGTTCATCAATACTGGCAGCCCTCTCCAACCCATGATTATCAAACTTGGAAACCGGCACGACTCTGGCAAATAGACTGGCAGGGGGAAGCATATACAGATATTGATCAGGAACTCAACCAAAGGAAAATTCGCATCTCCCACCAACAGGACAAACTACGATGGGGCTACACGACCAAAGGCACCTTCACAACGAAATAAGCTCATCATCTGCGCTACTCCAACGGTCAAGCGGACAAGGATCAACTCTAGGAAAAAGTCTGGCAAGCAGAGTTATGGCCCAAAATCTCCACCTTTATTTGGTTACTTAGCAAAAAACGCATTCTCACCTGGGACAATCTCATCAAAAGAGGTTTTATAGGGCCGTCCAGATGCCCAAACTGCAATAAAAACTATGAAACTATCTACCATCTTCTAGAAGAATTCACATTAGCAAAGCAAATCTGGCAGAAAGTCGAACACTGTAACGAGAAGGCACACCCCAGAATGGCAGATATAACAGCAAACATAAGAACCTGGGCAAAAAACCCGTTTAAAAGCAGGGTCCTCAATTCCTTATGGAACATCCTACCTGGCTTTCTCTACTGGTCCCTCTGGAAGGAACGCAATCACAGAATCTTCAACAGCAAAGCCAGATCTATAGACGACCTCTGGATCAGTCTCAGAAAAAACATTCAAGAAACTTTAGCCATTAGAGCTTGGAAAGATGAGGACTGGCCAGAAAGCCATCAGGAACAAATCATATTGAAGAATTGGAATCTGGAATTCAAGTCACCAATCACTGCCACCATCACACCTCCCACCAGATCTGCATCTCCCTCCTCTTGGTCCCCTCCTGCACCTAACTCCTTCAAGTTGAACTTTGATGGAGCGGCCAAAGGAAACCCCGGTCCGGCAGGATACGGAGGAATTATACGCAATTACAAGGGAGAATCAATGCAAGTATATTATGGCACAATGGGCTCAGATACCAACAACGCTGCGGAGCTAGAGGGTCTTTGGAAAGGAATATGCCTAGCCGACCAGAACCACCTTTACCCTCTGGAAGTAGAAGGCGATTCTCTGATTTTAATAGCAATGGCTAAACGAATACAAGCAGGAGCTAAAGCAGTCAAGGTTGCTAAAAGCTGGCGATTGCTAAGCCGTTTGGAAGATCTGGAGGAAAAGCTTCATACAGCCCTCAATATCTCCTTCCATCATGTTAGGAGAACAGCCAACAAGGTTGCAGATCGATTAGCAAATCAAGGGGTGTCACAGTCGACACCATACTTTTCAGGCTTCCTAAATACAGTTGACAATGCTCAACTCAAACAAGACTGCATCTCTTTGGTGCAAAAAGACCTTCCCTCCCCGGATGCGGGTGATAGAATGGAGTAAATGGCAGGTGAGGTGCTGCGTGGCAACTCACATGGGCAGATGTCAGCCCGGACAAGCCACCACACACCAACAAGCCAGGACCATAAATGCGCAGGGGAGCTCAGGTCAGGCGTTCATCCGCTCGGCCTCAAACGAACTTATGAAGACACAGACATTCTTGGGGAAGGCTGCCAGGGTTCAGGCGCCATTTAATGCACCTCCAGGTCAGAAAATCATGGTGCTCTATAAGAGTGTGGTTCTCCCGCACTATGCGCAGAGACATGAGCAGGTTTTGAGAGCTCCAGAGCATACTCTGGCTGCGTGTAGAATTTCAGCAGAGGTGCAGGTGAGGGTTTTAGGCATGTCTGGCGAACGCAGAGGGCCGAGGGGCAGGGGCGGTTCTCGGGGTCGTCCTCCAACACAGAGGAGAGCCACTCCACCAGCTTCCTCTGATGATGACCCTCTGGTTCATGGCAGCAACCTGCATTGAGCCATTAGTCGGCAAATAAGCCAGGAACGAGGAGAACCCCGGGATTGTGGGCATTTGGAGCATCCTGCGATTAAATATCGCATACCCTGCACTCTGGAGCACAATACGTTGATTGTATCCGTCACAGTGGAGCACTGCAGTGACGTTCGCCGGCCACGGGAAGGTCGGACGGTGCCCAGGGTGGACATGGAGGTGCCCAAGGTGGATTTTCGGTACCCTCCTCATACAGAGGAAGCCGGAACTTCGACAATGCAGCCTGCCAGGACGCCGGAAGGAGGAATTCAACCAGATACGGAGGAAGACAAAAAATAACCACGGCTAGTGACGGAGGATGAGCCGTATGAGACAGACGAAGAATAATGTTGCAGCCCTCTCGGTTCTCTGTTCATCCCTTCTCAGTCTTTTTCCAAGTGTCAGCATATCTGCGTGTCTATGTGTCTGTATTAATCCATGTGTCAATGTGTCACTGTAAGTCGAATATGACAGTCTACGTGTATTTGTGTCAATTGTCCACCGTGTTGGCTGAAATGCCTACTGTGTCGGTTTAAAGTCGCTTCGGCAATCTGGTTAGGAATGGTCATTTTTACAGATAATCCTGAGAATTCTCCACGGAGATTCAAGGCCTCGGCCTGGTGTAATTTTGATGTAATGCTTCAGTTTTTGTAATATAATTAGAATAGTTTTACGCAGAAAAAAAAAACAAATTACACCCAAGAATTCAGAAAAAAGGTCTCTAATGTTAGGTGTATATTTTCAATCACAAGACATGTTGTTGAAGTACATAGGGGGATTACACAGTTACCTTAGGCATAATATCCTTATGTTTAATCCCAATAATCTAGATGAGGTGTTTTTGCAAGCCACTCATCTTAAGGCAAGAGGGAAAAACACTCCAAAAGAGGGTAGTAAAAATCCATTTAAGGGTAAAGGAAAAGAAAAGGGTTTCAAAGGGAAGGGAAAGAAAAATGCATCCATTAAAAAGGAAGGAGAGAAATTAACATGTAATCATTGTTCTAAAGAGGGTCACAATGAAGCTCATTGTTGGAAGCTTCATCTCAAAATGAAACCAAAGAAATTCAACAACAAGGGAAAAAAAAGACAACTACGACCACTCAATAGGATTTGGGATCCAATTCGAGTGATGAAACTAAAATTACAACCATGGGTATGAAGGGAAAAGAATCCATTGCTAGAACTAGTACTTCAAATTCACAGAATGAAACTCCAAATGAAAAGAAGAGGATATGACTTTTTCACATAAGGGTGATCTCAAAACATAGCAAAATTGATAGTCTTTTCGACTGTGGCTCTCAAGCCAATCTCATCTCTTAAAAAAAATTTCAAAAGTTTAAACTTGGAAACCATTCCACATCATAAACCATATCCATTAGGATGGGTGTGTGACAATTCAAAATTTCAAGTAACTAGAAAGTGTAAATTGAAATTTGCCATTACTGCAAATTTCATAGATAAAGTGGAGCTTGATGTTGTGCCATTAGACACATGTGGTATAGTTTTGGGCAGCCTATATCCCTACGACATAAATTATATCTTCCATAGACATGAAAACAAATACCATTTGTTCAAAATGGAGTAGAATATATTGTGAGAGAACATAGCAAGAAACTAAATCTTTCTCATGTTAATGTGGGGCAGATGAAAAGACTAGTGAATTCAAGAAAGAATTTTGTGCTTCTAATGATCAAACCCAAGAATGATGTTGATAATGAAGATTTTCAAGGTTTTCATTCAAGATTTAAGTCTGAATTGGTTGATGTTTTTAACCAATATGATGATATGTTTCAAGAACGAAAAGGATTTCCTCCCAAGAGAGGAATCCAACATGAGATACAATTGCCGCAAGATGGTCCTCTTCCTAACATTGGCATGTGTAGGATGTTAGTGATGGAAAGTGTAGAAATTAAAAAGAAAATTCAAGAGTTGTTGGATAAAGGGATCATCAGGCCATCTTCTTCGCCATGTGGTTAACCTATTGTTTTGGTGCCAAAGAAGGATGGAACATGGCACATGTGTGTGGACTTCCATGCATTGAATAAGATTATGGTGAGGAACCATTACCCACTACCTAGAATAGATGATTTACTTGATAAATTGAAAGGTTCAAAGTATTTTACTAAGTTGGACTTAAGGAGTGGCTACCAACAAATTAGAATTGTTGAAGGAGACATTTGTAAGACAACATTCAAAACAAAACAAGGTTTGTTTGAATATTTAGCTATGCATGTTGGTTTATGTAATGCTCCTGCTACCTTCATGCATGTGATGAATGATGTGTTGAGGCAATTTCTTGATGAGTTTGTTATAATCTACTTGGATGATATCTTAATTTTCAATAAATCACATTATTAACATGTCATGCATGTGAGAAAAGTACTTGATGTCTTAAAGAAAGAACAGTTGTATCTAAAGATGTCAAAGTGTGGGTTTGGAAAAACTTCTTTAGTTTACTTGGGTCATATTGTTGGATGAGGTGAGTTGAAAATAGATCCCTTTAAGATTGATGTCATTTTCAATTGACCAAGGGCCAAGACAGTTACTAAGGTAAGAAGTTTTTTGGGAGCAAACCAATATTGGAGGAAATTTATTACTAAATTTTCTTCTATAACATCTCCTTTGCATGCATTGGAAAGTTTGAAAAAGGTTTTTCACTGGGGAGGCAAACAACAAATCCCTTTGATGCATTAAAGGAAAATATCAGTTCAGCGCTAATACTTGCACTAGCAGACTTGAGACAGTTATTTGAGATCCAAAGTAATGCTAGTAACTACGCCATGGGTGTGGTCCTCATGCAACATGGTAAGCCTATCTGTTTTCATTTGGAAACTTTCAATCTTGTAGCGATTAATTATCCTACATATGACAAGGAATTGTATGCATTGGTGAAAAGTGTGAAAAGGTGGAAATGTTATTTGATGGGTAAGGAAACAATCATTCACAATGATCATCAGCCATTGCAATACCTGTAATCTCAATCTAAGTTGTAGAAATCGAGGCACTTACGATGGATGGGTTTTCTTCAACAATTCCACTTGGTAATAAGGTATAAGAAAGGTATCTACAATAAATTTGTTGATATGCTTTCTAGGCCTATTATTAGTGCAACTACTTTACTCAAGCATAAATATGTTTTGCATGAAATTTATATTGAGAAATATGCATTAGGCAATGACTTTCAGGATGTTTATGCAAGCTTGGGTCAAGGTAACCAAGTAGAGGATTAAGATTATCATTTGCATGATAACTTGTTGTACCATCTTGGCAAGCTTTGTATTCCACGGGGAGAAAGAGTCAACATCATAAGAGAAGATATACTTCTCTTATTGTTGGTCATTTTGGTGTAAGTAAGATGGTGGCATATCTACAGAGGTATTGTTATTAGCCTCATATGATTAAAAGTGTGTTGTGTTTTATTGAAGGATGTTCATTATGTGCATTCAGTAAGCCTAGAAATATGAAGTTAGGATTGTACACACCACTTTTGGTTCCTTCAAGACTATGGTAGAGTGTTTCTATGGATTTTGTAGGAGGTCTTCCATTTTCAATAAGAGGTCATGATTATTTGTATGTAGTTGTGGATAGGTTCAACAAAATGTGTATTTTGATGCCATGTAAAAAGAAAATTACAGCTGAAAAAACTACTTATTTATTCTTTCAGAATGTATGGGTTCCTTTTGGATTTCCCACATCCATTATTAGTGATCAAGATTCTCGCTTTGTTGGGAATTTTTGGTCAAGATTGTGGGGATTCATGGACACCAAATTGAAAAAGAGTACAACAATTCATTTGCAAACAGATGGTCAAACAAAGGTGGTGAACAAGACAGTGATACATCTTCGTGAGTATTACAACAAGAATCCAAAGTTGTGGGATGAAAATTTGCACTATATTCAACATGCTTACAATTGGGCCAAGCACTCTTCAATTCAAACATCACCCTTTGAGGCATGTTTGGGATACTTGTCTAAGTCTCCTTTGGATTTCATTTTTGGAAAATATGTTGCTATTGATGGTCATAGTGACACAGACAAAGCAAGAAGGTTCATTTAAAAAATCCAATTGGCACACCAAAGAGTTCAAGAATAGCTTGAAAAGAGCCAACGCAAGTACAAAGAAAGGTGTTAGTGTCAGTCTTTCCAGCCTTCCTCTAGTGATCAAATATGCTCTTATAAAGTGGTTTCAGAGTGTTACGGTCAAATTTTGTCATTTCAAAGAGTTTACAAGAAAAATTTGGTCACTAGGCATTAGGTCTAGGGTTTGCCTTAACTCCTTCTAAAGTTGCCCAAATGCCAATCTATGTCACTATTCAGCTGAGTATATCATCATTCATAGGGTTTTCATTATCATGTCAGTGCTAATGAGTCATTTTACATCTTGTTCATGCTTCAGTTGTGCTTGGCAAGGTTCATTTTCCCTCTCCTAGGGTTTTGAAGCCAATTTCTCTTGGACAGTCAAATCATCAGAAAAAACTTGTATCCAGATGTTCATACACCTCTTCCCCTATCCTTAAGTACCTTATCAAACACTTCCCATCCCTTAGATCCGCCAAATTCCTTCATTTTTGCACAAACCCTAGTTTTAGCTACACTTGGCAATTTTCTAGGTGGGCCTGTGTTTTCCTTTGGACCCCTTCCCCTTACTTAATCTCTAATATACACTTTCCCCTGCTTCCTAATATCCCTCCCTACTTCCCAAAAATTTCCCCAAGAATTTAGAAGCCCCCATCCCCTTTCATTTCGCTCCATTTCGACAAAATTCCTTGTTTCACACATCGGGACAAGTCGCACTCAAATAATGTTCCAGAGAAATAAAAGATGCATTTTGGAAAACTGAGATAGTTTTTTGTCCACAACATGCCAAAGACGAAAAACCTCCTTCACGTTTTGCACAGGTGTCATGGTTTGAGAGAAATGTCAAGAATACCGTTGCCTCAGGAGAATCAAAGACACCTCTGAAGTGATCTTGGGAAAATCACGTTTTCTCCTAGCTTGGTTGGCCAAATGATTTTCTTGATGGGTAAAATGATAACTAGACACAAAGAGCTTTCCAATGAGCTATCATGAGATAAATTTGGGGTTGAGGAAGACATTCCAAAGTTGACTGCAACAACACTCTTCCTTGAGGCTGCCTCATTTGGCACTTTTTGACCAGTCTTGGGAGATTTGATTTTTGACAAGTCAAATCAACTCAAAATTGAAAAATTATAGTTTGGTTGGAAAGTAGACTCAAATAAATTTCCAACGAGCTATCCTGCGCCCGATTCTGACACTGGGAAGGCCTCCAAAAGCCTCCTGAAAAAGCGCGACATGTCAAGCTAGGTGCGCGACTTGTTGGGAGGTGCGCGACATGTCAGAGGGTCTCACATAGTGGAATTTTGCAACGGGCGCGACATGTTGAGAGGTGCGCGACTTGTTGGGCGTGCTGCGCGACATGTCAAGCTAGCTTCCCCCAACTCAATTCATAATTTTCTCAAGCTTCCTTTAATTCATCAAATCGATTGAGGTAAGCTCTTTAAACTTGTGAATGGCTGCTGGTTAGTTGGGAAACATCATGAATGTGTTTGTAATGATCAAATTGTGCAAGAAAAAACACTCTATATGGCTGTATGTAAATTTGTAATGAGGCCAGTTCTCCTAGTCGAGAAGCAAAGGAGATCATTCAACGTCTCAGAGCTGAAAATGATGCCTTACAGAGGAGATTTGAGGGTGCCCAATGGACCATCACTTACCTGGAGCAGCGAAACAAACAGTTGGAGGATGAGCACAAGCTATATGAGCTGCAGAAAATTCTTGAAGACCGGGAATTGGCTCGTAGGAGACCCAGTGACTTAAGACCCATAGATCGAGAATCTATGTTTATTTGGGACAATGCTCATTTGAAAAGGCTGTTGGCTAAGGCCAATAAAAATAACAAATTGTTGAGGAACATGAAAAACCATTACTGGGCAAGAATGCATGTGTGCAAAGCAAAGATGAAAGTGCTTTGAAGGCGGTTGGCAAAGGCACTAAAACGAAGAAAAAGGCTCGATCCCCTCCGTATTTTGGCTGAGGCTTCCTTGAAGGAGCATAGTACTAAATAGCTCAGCCACAGCACAAATTTCAAAAAAATTTGAGCATTTTGGGTCATTTTTGATATTTTTTGGCAATTTACAGGTTTTTGCTCATTAACGCGTCTCACCCCCGGTGAGACGCGTCATCCCAGTAACTCCATTTGACAAAAACTCAGTATTTCTAGATTTGTCATGCAAAGTTACATATGCATATGGATGGACTTGAGATTTTGTCATGTTTTGGGCTTCCAAAAAGTCAAAAAACATGCAAAATTTGACTTTCTGCCACCTTTTTGAACTGTAGAAAGCTGTCTTGGGAGAATTGAGTTTTGACAGGGTAAATGAACACCAAATTCAGAAATTCCAGTTGGATTGGAAAGTAGACTCATAGAACGTTCCAACAAGCCTACTCTTTCCCAATTTGGCCACCTGAAAGTGCCCCAAACATGGCTCCAAAGGCGCGCGACATGTTGGGCAATTTTCATAGGAAATTCATCTACAGCTCAGGAATTCGCCCAGCTTTGACCAGTTTTGACTTGAGATGGGATTTTTCACCCTCTTTGATGTAATTAATGTATTTTCATGTTACCATGACACTCATTTACCTATTCTAGAAGATTCATGCATGAAATAGCAAACATTTAATGAATGGATTGGTTTCCTAGTTTATAGAGGCAAGTTGTTTTGACTGCCTAGTTGTTAGTGCTAAG
>APFE030923590.1:0-14993 GCA_000404065.3 Pinus taeda | reverse complement strand
AGACAAGGTAGAAGCCCCAATTTCCTTCTTTAGTTCAAATCTACAAGGGGCTGAATTAAATTATTCTGATGTTGAGAAATAAACTTATGTTGTTTTCAAAGTGATCAAATATTTTAGACCTTTTCTTCTTAAAACCCATACAAAGATCATAGTACCCTTTCCAGCTATAAGAAATCTCTTAGTATAGAAAGATGTGGGTGAAAAGAGAGAAAATTGGGTCACTGCCTTACAAGAATACGACGCTGAGATCAAGCCAACAAATATTGTAAACGGTCAAGGCTTTTGCAAGATGTTGGCTGGAGCATTGCTTATTTTTGAAATATCATCTTCAAATCAAGAGGTACAAGTGTATGAGGTAAGCCTAAATGACATTGAATCGAGATATGATGATATCATATTTTATCTAAAGAACGGATATGCTCCTTCAAATCTGGATTATACAAAGAAAAGAGCTTTAAGATTGAAGGCTAAGCAGTATCAACTCGTAAATGATGTACTTTTTAGGATGAATTATGATTTTATTCTCCTTCAATGTCTTGAGAAATATGAAGCTGAAAAGGTGTTGCAGGAACTCCATGATGGACCAACAGGTGGACATTAGGCGGGAGATGCTATAGCACATAAAATTTTGCGCACATGATACTATTGGCCTACGCTATTTAAAGATGTGCATAGCTATGTAAGGAAATGTCAGATTTGTCAAACTGTTGCCAGAAAACAAAAGAAACCATCATTGCCTTTGCAAACAGTCAATATCGATCAACCTTTAGATCAATGGGGATTGGATATAATAGGTGAGATCATTCCTCACTCTTCTAAACAACATAGGTATATCCTTACAGCTACAGATTATTTTACTAAATGGGTAGAAGAAGTTCTGCTCAAGATAGCCAATGTTGAGCATATCATTGATTTCATAGATCAGTTAATAATCACCAGGTTTGGTTTACCCTTTGCTTTAATGTTTGATAATGCATCATATTTTTCTGGCAATGCTATGACTAAATTTGCACTTAAAAGAGGTTTTAAGCTTGAATATTCTGCCAGTTATTACCCACAAGGGAATAGGTTGGCCGAATCAACAAATAAAAACTTAATCAGAATCATTAAGCGAACCATTGATCAAAATCATAAAAATTGGCACAAATCTTTGATGTATGCTTTATGGGTAGACCGAATAACCCAAAAGGCTTCCATTGCCACTTCTCCTTTTAATTTAGTTTATGGGAAAGAAATAGTTCTCCCAACTCATCTAGCAATTCCTTCTTTGGCCTTAGTTCAATTTATCGACGAAACACCAACTTCATCTTTACAACTAAGATAATTGCAGATCCTTAAGCTAGAAGAACAACGAGAATAGGCTAAAATCACACACGCTCATCATCAAGCATTAGTAAAGGCTTCCTTCGATTCAAGCATGGTATCTAAGAAGGATTTCAAATTGGAGATTTAGTTTTGAAATGGGATAAATCTCATGAAGAAAAAGGAAAACATTCTAAATTCCAACGAATGTGGCTTGGCCCATTCCAAATTGTTGAAATCATAGGTCCATCCACTTTCATGTTGCATGATTTAGCAAGGAAAATAGAATCTTTACCCGTTAATGGGCAGATCCTCAAAAAATACTTTCCATGGAAGATGACCTCTTTTATTTTTGTAAATTATTGTTTATAGCTTTATTTTGATAATAAAACAGGTTGTAAATGGTTAAATTTGAGAATTCACAAAAATATTAGTGTTTCTTTTAGATTTTGTTTTTTTCGCTTGTATAAATAGAACTGATTTGGAAAATTGATCATTATTATTGAAAAATACAGTGAAATGCTATAAGCTTGAAAATGCTACTAGTTTCAGTCTTACAAATTTTGATGAAAAACAACCTTTAGCGAGAAATTGTTTTATGTTAGTCAATGAAAAACATCAATAACAAAACAAAGGTTCTCTGTAGAAAAGTTGTTTCCAAAAACTCTATAATTGTCGTCTAGAGCTATTCTTAAGGAACCAATGACTTCCTCCCCACCTAGGGAATTATGAGTTTCAAGGAATAATCCAATGATACACTCTAAGCTTAAAGAATAAGAGGTCTCATCACAAGCCGACTTATCATGATCATAGATATTATGACGTTGACATTGCCAAAACTCCATACCACAACTGGGCAATCACAAGATAGTTGCAATCAAAAGACAAGGGGTCTCATCACGAGCCAACTTGTTCAACAAAGTTATAAATCAAGTGAATGGCATTGTCATAATTTGGCTACCAAACCAGGACATTGTTCTTTAAGAATTAAAAGAAAACAAAAAACAACAAGTGTGGATATGGATTTATCTTTGAAAATTGTATATTTCTCCAAGTAGGATACAAGATCATTGTTGAGTAACAGGTAACCCTGTTGAGGCTATGAACGCCTGCTGGCAGCAAAGGCTCTTCCTACGACAAATGAGCATACTTAAAATTGATCTACAGAGATGTCTTTGTTTTTATCTTTTTAAACTAAGTAGTGGCTGATGTAAAAACAATGACTAGCTTTGGGAAGTAAATAATCAGAGTTAACATAGGAGAAACAAACTACCATTGACAACTTAAAGCATGATACACTTTATATTTCTATAATAAAGTTTTATTTTCTAGAAAACATTTCTGTTTTGGAAGTTTAGAAAATTCAAAAGATAATCAAAGATAATTGGTTCTTCCTAGTGAATCACCAATTGTTGTGGCCAGCAACAACCCCCCTTTTTAGTTAGTTTTAGCAATAAAGCTAAATAAATGGGGACCCTTCTAAAAATAAAAAACTAGCACTTATATTTCCCTTTGAATAAAACATGCTATCATAAACTTAGGAAAACACTTGCAAAACCCAAAAACCTAAGTTTTATGATAAGTTCCGAATAAAATCGTTCTCTTAAAAAATAAAACATCGCATCGCAAAGGGTAATGGGGAACATCATATAAACAAGCTTTTAGAATTGCGAAAACGTGACGTGAGATTGAATGCCTTAAAGACTCATCGCACATCGCAACTTTCATACTCCACAAGTATCACCTAAGCTAAAATATCTTGATCCAACGATATGCGATAAGATATCTCACAAATCGTATCTCATAGACTCATAAGGTGATAAATGATTGTTGATAAAACGGAATAGCGATATTGCGATCTGCGATATTGCGAAGCAAATCGCAAAATCACTTTATCGTAGATCTGTAGGGCTCATCATTCAATAATGTTTTTCTTGTAATTCAATAATAATTTATGGGTGTTATTGTTAATTCAATGGTTAGTTGGTGGTCATTTATGAGATAAGATTTAAAAATAATAAAAAGGTTATTTTACGTAGGGTGGTATATTTGATATGATTTCAGAATTAAAGAGTTTTCCCATCACTTTATCTCTTTCCTTACTTGTAAATTTGCAGGAGTAGAATAATATACGCAGCAGTGTGCAGAACGTAATGGGAAAGAAGGGAAAGGCTCTGGTTATGGAGGACAAAGATATGACGCCCTTGTACACAGACACCACTTGTAACAAAAATGTCGGTATAACTACTTGGGAAGGCATGTACAGTGTCCTCGAAGAAGAAAAGCCAAGAGTTATGGAGGTTAAAGTAACAACAGACTCGTGCGAGTCGTCTAAAGCATCAATCACTGAACTTGCATGTTCGTTCTTGAGCCGAATAGAGGTAAGGCCGAAGATTCTTCCATATACATACATGGTCAAGTGGGTACTAGACAGTGTTAATATAACAAACAAACAATTCAAAACTCGAGGCCAAGACCTCATTGGGTTATTCATTGCACAAGATTTAAGGCTTATGTATCATCTACCAGAGCCGCAGGCAACCTACAACAAGCAGTTCGTGGAGAAGTTTACTAAAGAAAACGAAGATTTGGTGGAGTGTACCAAGAACTGGTCAGCGAACGAAGAACCATTGAGAAAGGAAAAACATGGTATGTACATTACTGGTTCCCTCTCGTCCCCATATTGCTTCGTTGCTACTATGCTATGTAGACTATATGGAAAGCCCAACGTCAACAAGTTTTCATCTGAGTGGCTACCCCTATTAGATGTAGCCACTAATGCCATTATTATGGATTGGGCTCAAATATTGTCTGATAATTTAGCTTTGGCTATTTGGAACTACTGGTCCAAAAGAACTAACACTCATAGGATTTATCCTCCTTTCTATTTAGTTGCTTATGTTATAGATGCAATCTGTTATGTTTCCAAATTTCCTTTAATGGGTTGGAAGTGGACTACACAGAATCCCTTGCCCATTCACATTTATCATAAATAATTGTGGGATTCCAAGTTTATTTTGTATTTTTACAAGTTTTTCCATGGAATTATGTTGCCTCTATATAGAATGTTGTAGAATAGGGATGCCCCAAGATTTTCCCCTGAAGTAGAATTTGATATTCTCCCTGTCACAAGATGGTTTGGGGAGGAGATTTTCACCTATGTCAGAGTATTTGGAAGCATTTCTTCTCATCATGTCCTACCCCTATATGTTCTTGATAAGTTATTGCCTCGAGAAATTGCCTACCAGACCTGCGACGTGGGAGGAATGAGTGAAGAGTTGAAAGATAAGAATAAGGCCATTTGGCTGCAATTTCATGTGGCTTGTGAGGCCTTTTAATTGTTTGATTTAGGTCTTGCATTCAAAGAAGTAGACAACATATTGTTTCTATGAATGTTCAAGTTTCCAGGAAGACAATTTGACCCTTTTGATGTCATTAAGAATTTCACTACTGTTGTCAAGATAAAAGTATTTTCCAAAGAAGATGATCTTTTTGATGATGTCTTTCAATAGAAAAACACACTAAAAGAGGTTTTGTACATAGCTCAAATTCAATTTTCCCCAGAAGAATTCCAAGAATTCAAGTTGTATAGAGAAATGAGATTAGCTAACATTCCCTTGGATAAGTTACGCTTGGAACCAATAAGGGAGCCTACTCCCAGTATAAGTTTAAGTGGAAGCTTAGGTACAGACAAGTCTAGGTCTAAGTCTGGAAAAGAATCACCAGAATGCTCTAAACGTTCCAAGAGTGACCACAATAAAAGTGAAGGGTCAGTAAGAGATACTACCTAGTCTAAAGAGCGCCTAGAGCAAACCGTCTTGACTACACCACAGGTAAAAGTTCCCCCTCCCATCACCCAGCCATCAAATCCAGTGAGAACTGAGCTGGATAAGGAGTGGGAAACATTCAATGAATTGATTAATACTGAGGAGCTGAACACAACGACATCTGAGACTACAGTACAGACAGTGACATATATGATTGTGGAAACAGTCAGTAATGCTCCAGAGGTAGGGCATATTCCCATTACCCCATCATCTGAAATCATGCTCAAGATAGAGGAGATTCCTCCTCTAGATGTATTATATATCCCACAACATAAGGAAGTGGTAAGAAAGCAAAGAAAGAAGAGAAAAATTGACAACGTGCTCTCATCTGAGGTAGAGCAGCTAGACGTCCTTTGGTGAGACCTTACCACTGACCCTATTGAAAATTTGACTATCTTATCTCAGATCAAAGGGGCCTATGCTTATGCTACAATTGATAAAGCATATGAGGTACAAAAATTACTTAAAGATCGAGAGGAACAAATTCAAGTTTTGCAACAATAGCTACAGCAAGCCAGTTCTAACCAAGAAGCAAAGGAGAGGTTAAATAAGTTACAATAATATTTTCAATAGATGCAGCTGGAATACTAGAACAATTTGGCCAAAAAAGAAAATCAGTTGCAAGCTATGCTAGAAATGCATAGAGATGATCCCAAGCTTATAGAGTTTGTCTCAGAAGCCCTTGCCTTAAACGACCAACTCTTGCAACAACAAGAAGCATTATGCCAAAGAATATTGCAATGGAGTTCCCATTGCGAGATGAGAGACAAAATTACCAATCAATTCGTGGACTTGCGACATGATTATAATTTGATTGATAAGAGAATTTATAATTATTTGGCTTGGTAGGAATCAAAAGAAGGAAAGAAAGCAGGTGCACTCAGAATCAATGAAGCCCACAAAGAAATGATTTTCCATAAGTGGGATGCACAGATTAGGAAGGTGGAATAGGTAGCAAAAGAAGTAGCTACAGTGGTAAACAACGTCATTGATTGTGTCAATGAAAAATTGCACAGAGAAAACCTCATATCAGAGACCGCTCCCGGATTTCTCCCAAAAGCACAAAAATTGCAGACAAGCTGGAGACAAAGGGTTGAGGAAAGGGAAGATTCCATTAAGAAGTTAACCAAGTTCAATTGAGAAGCTTACTGGTAGTACTTGGTTAAACCACATAGTCAATGCATGAATATCAAATGCCTTACAAGCTCTGCCGAGAAGATAGCGCCAGCACTTGCCAATCCTATCTTTGAAGGGCAACTAAAATCGGAGGCCGGCCAACCGACACTCCTCAAACCGATGCTGAATGCTTGCGACCATAGAGAACAGATACATAGATAGTTATTTCCAGATTCAATTTTAGTTTTAGTTTTGGTTTATTTTTGCCTTAGATGAGGACAGTCATTTAAACCTCCTCCTATATTTTTGTAATAGACTATTTTTAGTATTTAGGAAGTAGTATTTTAACCCCTCTCATGCATTTAGAGAAGGGTCCTGAAATTTGTCAAAAAAAAATTCTCGAAACATGCACTTTTGCACCCTCAGAGAAGGTTTTGATGAATGAATGGAACAAGATTTATTGATATCTGTGTTTAATGTCTACTACTGAAATGCACTTTTGTAATATTAGTGGATGTTGAATTAGTAAGAGATAAATCTATATTGCTAAAGCTCATCAGTAGGACTTGTTATCAATGGTACTTTTATCTCTTAACAATCTCTGCTTATGTGTCTAAGTAATATTTTATGCTCAATTATTTGTATATGAAAGCTTGAATGTTTGAGTTATCATTTGGCACTTTTGTACGGTGATGACTATTGTGTTTATGCTCAATATATGAATGACTTATTATGCGATATGCTTCTCATAATTGTTTAGGCTAACTTTTTATACGGAATAATTCATTTTTATTGAATTCTTTTCTTGAAGTAATTGAATGATCTTTATTACCAATTGTTGTTCGAAATTATTTTAGATCGCATAAGTAAAAAATTGAATCTCGGGTTAGTTTTAGACTTAAAGATTTCTGTTCATTAGAATACAAATGCATTTTTAAATTAGACTTAGATTAAAAGCATTTTGCTTAGAAATCTAAAAAAAACAGAAATATCAATTCTTATCAACACACACAAATTGGGAAACTGGTCCCATTATCCCCAGTTAGACCCACCATCCCAAACAGAAAGGGGCTGCTTTCAAGGTCCAGACCGGGTGGGTACCCCCCTTGTTGTAGGCCCGATTTTCGGGGCTTCAACACAACATAAAACCATATAAATATCAGAGATATGACAACCATTAAATCCACATATAAATAAATTCGAAAGATAGAGAACTTAGCTTTTATTACTCATAGGATAATCTAATCAGGTTCGAGACTTCAACGTACAACCCGACCATAGACATGGCTGAACCAAATCTCTCTTTCAACTAGTCACTCCTATGAAATATTCCAAGCATGAATGTGGGATCTCATAGAACAACCAATCAAATCCAGAGGTTAAACCACCTCCACCATCACCAAACCATGATCACATCAAAACCGATGCTTCAATCACAACCGAACAGAACTTGGAATGCCAATCCTTGAGGAATTTCCTGTCTCCATTTCTCTTAGGCTTTACCGCAATCCAAACCTGGATCGGTAGGCCCTAAATCAAGACTGCTCTCTCATGTTTTACCATGTATCCCTCCAAAACCAATCAAGGGATTCCTAGGCCTTTGGAAATGAACCTTGAGACCACCTCCACCCTTGATTTCGAAATCCATATGGAAATCTCAAAGGTCAAAAAGCCAAGATAAACATCCAAACATACCATGGCATACAGAAAAGGCTAGTCTGGGTTGAAAACCACTGTCATAACCCATCATGACCATGCCACCGACAATAAGAGAACCATACACCAGCATGCAAATCCATGCATGTCTAAACCAACTGGGAAATCACACATGAAAAAGTTTACATGCAAGTATTCCTGTTGAAGCTACTTGATCCTAGTTTCCTTTCCTTGTTCCTTGCTTGGCTTCCTTTCCTTTTCTTGCTTTTCCTTTCCTTTCTCTAAGATACAATGCTCCAAGAAAACTCTAAGTTATGAAGAGAGTGAGGGAGAGAGAGACTAATGAGAGAGATCCAAACTTGAACTTGACAAAAGCCATGAAATGATCCTCAAAAGACTTTTTATGCATGAGGCCTCTAATTTCTTCATTTTCCATTATTTTCCTTCAATTTCCTCCTCACATGCAACTTGTGACCTTTCACCTTCCTTTTCTCCTAATTTCCTTTATTTTCATTTTTAAATGTGCCAAAATTCCTTTTAATGCCTTTGCCATAGCCTTTTCCAATTTCCATTAAGGCATCTCCATCGACCTTCTCACCCAATCAACTCTTCTGCAATGTCTAGCAAGAGCGAGCTCTAGAGAGAAAGAAGCCATGATACCACTGCTAACAACTACAAAACAATCAATAATGTCAGAACATTCATGAATCTAGACATCGCCAATAGGATGTTCATGATCTAGATTTGCAGTGGAATGCTCAATTGACTTTCTTCTACTATTTTTGTTGTTTTTGTTGAAATCGATAAGCAACATACCTCTTTTGTCACTGTTCAAATCCAATATTAACTATTGAATGAAAGGCTGAAATTCTCAATTGACTTTCTTCTATTGTTTTTGTTGAAATTGATATCAGCATGCCTCTTCTGTCATAGTTCAAATCCAAGAATATTCCTGCATGGGCTGCTCCACGGTAACTAAGTAGTAAGTGAGCATTGAAGAACCTCAGAACAGTCAATAATCTCAGAAAAATCATGAATCTGGACATAGCCAATATAAAGTTCAAAACATTGTTCGAGATGTATCAATACTCATAAATGCAATCCATTAAGGCATCTCCAACGACCTTCTACCCCAATAAGCTCTTTTGCAGTGTCCAGCAAGAGCCAGCTCTAGAGAGAAAGAAGACATGATAGCACTGCTAACAACTACAAAACAATCAATAATCTCATAACAGTCATGAATCTGGACATAGCCACCAAGAAAGAATAAATGAATCCAACCATATCTTGTAATGCATTGGCCAGAATTACCACTCCTCAAACTATGAAGATAGAAGGACATATCAAGAAGAAAAAGATTCAAGTAGTGAAAGATCACATTGAGCATTAACAACAAGTTCTCCGGCTTTTAAAGGACAACGCCACTTTGGTGCAGAATCAAATGAAGCAATAGGAAGATCAACATCGCATTGAAAGAAGTTCCGATGGAGGCGATTGGGTATTTTTACGTCTACATCTCAAGAAAGCTATTTATGAGAATGAAATGTTGGCAACACTACATGCACTTAAGAAATGGCGACCTTACCTAATGGGAAGACACTTCAAGGTAAAAATGGATCATGATAGTCTTAAATACTTTTTAGAAAAAATATTATCTTTAGAAGAACAAAAAAAATGGGTCACAAATATGTTGGGTTATGACTTTGAAATCATCTACAAAAAAGGGAAGCAAAATGTTGTTGCAAATGCACTCTCAAGAAAGGATGAGGATGTGGAAGCATTGCTTTGTGCTATTTCTATTATTCAACCAGATTAGATAAATGAAGCAAGAGATGAATGGAAGAAGGATGAAGAAGTGTGGCCACTCATTCAAAAGTTGCAGAAGATCTCGGTTCAAACAATATTGCCAGAACTTGATGAGGAAGGAAAAATCATATTGGAACCTAGAGCAGTCACAGAAACAAGAACCTGAAATCTATGAAATAGATCAATTTCAAAGTATATCATCAAGTGGAAGAACTTACCTATTGAAGATTCCACATGGGAGGAATTTTTTTTTATACAAAAGCATCAAGAACTACTCAAGCATTAAGGACAACACTTTTTGAAGGAGAGGGGCATGTTAAGTCCCTATACTACTAGTGTAACCCCTTATTGTTATTATTATAATCACCTTGTTATATTGTTGTGCCCATGTAGTCCCCATATGGTTATTATTGTGCCCTAGAAGCACACTATTTTTATTATTGTGCCCTTACATTATTATTGTTATGTCGACTCTGACTATATTATGACCCCTTAGACTCCTATATATAGAAAGGAGGTCTTTTCATTTGTATCATCTAAGAATTGTTCATTTTTGTAATGTAAAGGAGGTTTCCCCCTCGAAGAGGATTATTTTTAAGGCATTGATCTATATTTTCTATCTTTCTGTGAGTTGGTTTCATAACAATTTTCTTATCCAAAACACACATCCAGTGATGCCCACTAGGATATATTTGCCCAACATTTTGCTTGGAATAAGTGTCCCTTACCCATGGTCTTATTTTTTCCTTTATTAACTTTTATTACATGAAAATTTTCACCAGGGTTGTTAGAGAACCCCCCCACTTGGGGAACACCACCCTCTGTGTTAAACCACACCAAGATCTCAGAAACACTATTGAAAACCAAACATACTACCCATGGAGCTTTATAACTTAGCTTGTTGCAATATTTACAATGAAGAACCCGCTCAAAAGAAAAACATCATGACAACATGACAAGATAATAACCATACCTCTTATTGGAGATTTATAACTTAGCTCATGGAGGTATTTACATCCATATACACATACATATACAAATATCAAGACATAAGCAAAACATATACCAACATAAAACCAAAATTGCTTTGCCTCAACCAACAAATAATGAAGGATATAGGACCTGCATCTGATTCACCATCTCCCATGTAGCGTCTTCATGCCCGAAGTGCTTCCATTGCACTTTAACTTGATCTATGGTTCTATTCCTGAGCATGATATGTTTCCACTACAATATGCATTGAGGCTTCGACTGGAGCTCTCCTTCTTTATCCATGTACAATACAGACCAATCAATAACATCATCAACATCCTTTATATACTTCTTAAGTAATGAAATGTGGAAAGCATCATGGGCTTTCATTGTTGGAGGCAGTGAAAGTCTATATGCCACTGGTCCAATCCTCTTAAGGATCTCAAAAGGCCCATAATACTATGGTACCAACTTGGCACATGTACCAATCCTCAAAGAGATTTTCTTGGGCTTGATGCAAAATAAGCATGCTCCCCAACTTGAAACTCTTTGAACACCCTATGTTGATATGCATAACTCTTCTATCTATCCTGTGGTGCCCTTATATTCTTCTATATAACCTACATTTCCTACTCCATGTCCATCAAGAAGGTTGGTCCAATAAGTACCATGTTCACTGGATCACTCCAATTGATGGGAGTGTTACAGCTCCGCCCATACAATGCCTCAAAGAGAATCATCCTCAAGCCTGACTCTTGGTAGCCATTATTGTATGCGAACTCAACCAATGAAAGATACTCCACCAATATCCTCTACTGGTGAATCACATACACCCTTAGCATATCTTCCAAGATCCTGTTGGCCCTCTTTGTTTGACCATCTGTCTGCAGATGATAAGTTATACTGAAGGCCAACTTTGTATCCAAACCTAAAAATAGCTCCTTCCAAAACATGGAAGTGAACTTTGCATCCATGTCTGACAAAATCTTCTTTGGAACACCATGTAGTCTCACTATCTCTCTGATAAACACTTGTGCTACCTCACTGGCTAAATATGTATTCCTCATCGGAATGAAGTGAGCTACCTTTCTAAACCTATCAACCATGACCACAATAGAATAATGTTTCCTCAGTTTCCTCAAAATACATGTGATGAAATCCATGGAAATGACCTCCCATTTCCATTTTGGAATCGTAATAGGCTATAGTAAACCACTTAGATGCTTGCATTCTGCCTTTACGTCCTGAAATTCTAAAAATCTAGCTACAAACGCATCCACTTCCTTCTTCAGATTTGGCCAATAGTAAAATTTATTCACCATTGTCAATGTCTTCTAATGTCTAGGATGACATGAATAAGATTTCACATGAAACTCCCTCAAGATAAGCTTCTTGAACTCACTACAATTCGACACATAGATCTTATCTCAAAACCTCACCAACCATCTGCCGTGAGATAATAGTCTGCATCCTGATCCCCTGTACCTATACTTGTACCTGCACATGTTCCTATAGTTGTACCTACACCTGTACCTGTACTTGTTCCTATAGTTGTACCTACACCTATACTTGTACCTATACTCTGCTATAACTTGTGCATGATCTCCATGTATTTTTCATCCTGTTGTCCTACCTCCAAGATCCTATCCTGTAAATTTGTCTCATAGGAGCTTATAGCTACTATATGATTTACTTGTACCTTCCTGCTAAGAGCATCTGCAACCCAGTTCTCCTTCCCTTTGATGTATCTAATCTCGAAATAAAACTCACTATGGGTAGCCAACCATCTAGATTGTTTGGAATTTAGATTCGGCTGTTCAAACAAATACTTCAACCCATTGTGATTGCTCATCAATGTAAACCTCCTACCCAAAAGCTAGTGTCTCCACATCTTCAATGCATGTATAATCACTGCTAGCTTAAGATCATGCATTGGATAGTTTTTCTCGTGCTCATTCAGTTTTCGTGACTCATAGCATGCTAACTTCCCTTCTTGCATAAAATACTCACCAAGTCCTCTCTTGCAAGCATATGTACACACTACAAACTCCTTGTCTAGATCCACAATATTTAGCACTGGTGCATGTGTCAACAACTGCTTGAGCTACTCAAAACTATCTTCACATTCCACTGTCCATTCAAGCTTCTTACCTTTCCACTGCAATGATGTGATAGGATATGCAATGTGTGATAAGTTCCTTACGAACCTCCTGTAATAACCTTCCAATCCCATGAATGATCTCACCTCATCAACATTCTTAGGAGCTACCCATTCCATAATGGCCTTTATATTTTTTGGATCTACTGCTATGCCTTCCTAGGAGAAAACATGTCCCAAGTAGTGTACCTAAGTATGAAAGAAGTTGAAATTGCTAAGATTAGCATACAAGTGATGCTCTCTTAGAAATCTCAACATTGCTGCTAAATGTTCGACATGTTCTTCCTCATTTTTAGAATATACCAGTATGTCATAAATGAATATAATAACAAACTTGTCCAAATAAGGATGAAACACACTATTCATCAAACACATGAATGTAGATGGAGCATTAGTTAAGACAAATGGAAAAACAACGCACTCATAATGCTTATATCTGGTCCTGAATGCAATCTTGAAGATACCCTCTTCCTTGATGCGTACCTGATGGTATCCCGATCTCAAGTCGATCTTAGAGAACATTGTTGCTCCCTTCAACTGATCAAAAAAATCATCAATCCTCGAAAAAGGGTACTCTTTCTTGATCGTTACCTTATTCAGTTACCTATAATCAATCCATAACCTAAGATTACCATCTTTCTTCTTTGTGAACAACACTGGTGCGCCTCAAGATTATACGCTAGGTCTAATGTATGATTTTTCCAACATTTCCTTTAGCTGCAACTTCAACTCTACCAACTCATGTGTGCTATTCTGTAAGGTTTTTTGGATGCTAGAGTTTCCCATGGCACCAACTCAATAGAAAAGTATACCTCCCTGTGAGGTGGAAACTCTAAAATGTCCTCAGGAAATACATCTTGAAATTGCTGCAATACTAGGTACCTGCTCAACAAATAAGCATCCTCATCCTCCTTACCCTTGTCACTGGAAATGTGCACTACAACCATCACACAACCTTTTCTGCAACTATGATTATCTTGCATAATAGTAACCATCCTCACTGATGTAGGCTTCTTCTTTCCCTACAAGGTCCTCTTTTCCCCATTATCATCCACACACTCAATGACCTTGTCGTAGCAATCCACTTTGGTTCTGTGAAAGTATAACCAATCCCCCAAAAGAATATTATATGATCCCAATGGAAAGACATTCAAATACATTGTTGTAGGAATACCATTTAAATAAGATGCACAATCTCTTACCTAATGGTGAACTCGCTTCTTTGTACTTGTAGCTAACTGTACCAACCAAGATTTTGCATGCACTTCTTTTCTGAAACCACACTCATCCACCTGGTTAGGATTAATATAACTATAGGTAGATCCAAGATCAATCAAAATAGAAACAACTTGATTAGAAATCTCACTGTCCATTTCAATTATCGATGCTTGATGATCCGCCTACTTTTTGTTCACAACTACATAAATTCGAGGAATGTTATGATCAACATCACCAACTGTATGCACCTCCTGAGCACTATGGATTTGAGGTCTACTATCACTCTGATACCATAGATAATCCCTCTTACAATGATCCTTACCACATATGCAACACTGCAATGGTTCCCTACCAATGCCTCTAGCCTACTGCTCTCCATGTCCCTTCTTAGATATATCTAGGCTCATCGAACTCAATCCAGTCTCTATATGCAACTGGAAATCCAATAATGAATATCTAAACCTAGGCCATCTCCTCTCTAAGGTAAGGCACACATCTCAACATTTCCAAAAATTTGCTTGTATACTTGTTACACAAAAATATCATCACCATGATTATTTGTAGTTAGTATGGGTCTATCATCATTTACTAGCCTCCTACGCAAGTCTCAGACCTTAGCTCTTCATGTCAAGCTTTGCAAATGAGAGAAAGACATTGAAAATCAATATTACTCTGGTTCCGCACTTTCTCCTACTTTTACCTGCGGACCCGCACTCTTTGTTCATATTACCTGCGTACCTGCACGCTCTATCTATAAAGGGGTGGGTGCGTACCCCTGTAAAAGTAAAAAAGGCACAAGTTTATCCCAAAAAACTCACTTTTGGGTTAATTCTAGATGTTTCTAGAAGGATTTTGACATGGATTGTTCGCTCCAAGGTGGTTCATGCATGCCAAAAGAGAAGGAGCTAATCCCTTGATAGGAGGAGCTATCCCTTTTG
>APFE030923584.1:0-10453 GCA_000404065.3 Pinus taeda | reverse complement strand
TCCGTAGCTCATTGGAATCCTTCTTTCGCTGGAATAATACCGGAGCTCCATACGGGGACCTTGAAGGTCTAATGAAACTTGCATCAGCTAACTCCTTTAGCTGTCGTTTCAATTCCCCCAACTCAGGCCCTGATAAACGATAAGGTGCTTTAGCCACGGGTTCCTTCCCTGGTTCAAGCTCAATGCTATGGTCCACCGCACGCCTTGGTGGAAGCTTCTTTGGTAGCTCATCAGGCATCAAATCTGCATATTTGGCAAGCACATCAGAAATCTCAGCTGAAATAGGCGTCCCCACTTCATCACCTTCGACTCCCTTGAATATCACCGCATATGTCTCCATATCTGACTCCTTCATAGCCTTCTCCAAACTCAGTGCAGAAACATGCTGCACCTTGACTTCCCTCCTTTGCCTATGAGTGGGCAAAGTCCAAGTTCGTGTCTGTCCAACCAGCACCACCTCATCACAGAAGGGGACAACAATATCCTTGTCGCCCTTCAAGAAATCTTCTCGAAGTATTACATCGAAGTCGTTCATCTCCATCACCGTGGAGTCCAACTGAGCCGTCCAGTCTTTTATTTGCACCGGCACTTCGTGTGCCAAACCCGCCACCTTAGCCTTAGAGTTCACTGCCTTGACCTCCATGTTCGATGGGAGGATCGTCAGTCCGACCTCTCTAGCCAACCGTGTTGTCATAAAGTTATGGGTGGCCCCTGTGTCCACAAGAGCTTGAGTGGTCTTTCCACGGACCATCAAGTCTACGAAACCCAGATTGTTCATCCATGATTTCTCCATAACCTGTCCTTACATACATATTCGTTCTCTTCGCTTATCATCAAGCTTCTTTAACCCTGAATCAGCTCTGATACCACCTGTTACGCCCCCAACTCTTTTTTTCTTAAGTTGAGCGGGTGCGGCACTGTCTAAGCAACCAACCGTTTCCATAGTTATGCTACTTTATGAACTACGCCTTCATTCATTCATAAAACTTCATTTATAATTATAATGTGTGGAATCCATTATAATACATGATAAACGATGAACAAGAACAACATAATATGTAAGAACAACTTTCTTTTATTATATGAAAGATTTGATACAATGGCCGGGAGTAACAACTCCACCGGCGTTTATAACCAAGGCGGGCGCGCGCCCGTGCAAGAGCGCGCGACGGTCTACCCACGCCTTCAACCGATTTTACAATACAATACAATGCAATGCATATGCGTTTGTTTCTCGATGGGCGGGCGCGCCCGTGCATGGCCCAAACCAACCTCAACCAAAACTCATATGCCAACCGGGCGCCCGTCACACTGTGCGCTCGACCCTTGGGCGGGCGGACCAACCGCGCCCTGCTCGTGTACCTCCGCACGACGGCGTTCACTCTCAATCGCGCGCTGTCCGTGTAGCTCGCCTGACCCGCGGGCGCATCACCCTCATGCGACCTGCGGTTGTATACTCCGCATCCTCCTTCGCACCAAGACTTGTGCGCTTGTCTTGCGATGTGAATGATGTCTCCAAATGAAACGCGTCCATCGTAAGTTTATACCCAACGTGGGAGGTGGCTGTCGTTCGGCCGACCCTCACAACCTTCCAACCAACGCGCCCGTTCGAACTATCATTCAAGACTTTACACGGTCGGCCCATCCATGGTGCGGGACCGCCCCACCATCTCGCCCAACGTTGGCTGTCACGTTTCGGTCGGCTTCCCAATGAGTTTCACCACGACTCGTCGTATATATAGGCAAGCGCTCTCCATACTTCGCTCTTGATTACCCGCGCGCCTGTTTGGAGTGCTTGCATGTTTAACACTTAGCCACATTTCACATGTGAGAGGAGCGTGCCTTTGCCCGGAGCTACAAGGCGTTACACTGGGGATCCTAGTTACTGGGTTGTAATGTTTACCACTACCTGCGGGTTTTGGTGTAACGGAAAACCTCCACAATGAGTAGTAGAAATTTGAATTTTTTCAATCAATTGTTGAGAAAGTAGGTTCTTTTTGTTTCCCTTGTCTATGATTAATTGTGCAAGTTGTTGCTTGATCTAGAAACTTAGATTAAGTGAAGAGAGCTTCGTTCTTATTCTCACAGTAGTTTTCCGCCATGAGAACCACTAAGGTCAGGTGGAGGTTGAATTATTAACATTAATATCTAGGTGTGCATCATCAATGTCAACACTTATGTTGTTCGATGTTTTTCAATAAGAAAGCCATTAACCATTTTTTCCTACAAGTCACAACATTCATTATCTAAATGACAATATCTCCAATGATAGGATCGATGTTTCTTCTCCCCTTCACAACCAAGTGTTTCTTGATTGTGAGCAATAGTGAGCAGCTTACCGTCTTGGAAGATATTTAGGAGGGATGTTCCAAGAAGGAAATTGGGAAGAGTTAGAGCTTTGCATTGTTGTAAGAAAGCAAACCTAAAGTATACTTTATGCAAAAGGGTTTGCTTTTGTTGTTTAGTTGCAAAAGATGGCTACATCCTCCATTGGGTGGGGCATCTTTCTACATCTTGCAATCCCAACCCTCAATTAATGCAAATGCTCTCTAATTATTTTAATTAAATTAATTATTTAATTCCTAAATTAAGACGTGAAAATATCTTTGTGATGACATGAAAAGGGGTTTTGACCCTTTTTCTATATCTGCATGCTTCTATTTATAAATATATATATATATAGTGGATTCCATTTTTAATTGAATGACATGGATTGTGTTTTTATTACTATTTTTGCTTCAATTACATGGATTATGCTTTTACTACTATTTCTGTTGGGATGAGCTGGATTGTACTTTTATTACTATTTTTGCTAGAATGACAAGGGATTGTGCTTTTGTTGTCCAGTTTTATTACTATTTCGGTTGTCTAGTTTTATTACTATTTTGATTGAGATGACATGGATTGTGTTTTTATTACTAATGAGATGACAAGGATTATGCTTTTATTACTATTTTTGCTAAGATGACAGGGATGGTGCTTTTGTTGTCTAGTTTGTGAAAAAAAGCTAGAGCATCTTTGTAAGAGATAAACCTAGCCGTCCGTTGCAAATAGAATTGGCATCAACATCTACGAGATAACCAGCGCTGCAATCCCAACCCTTCGCTCTTAGTAAAATTGGCGGTCTGTGATAGCAAAGTGCTAGAGATAAAAGGTGCTGCTTATCAAACGGATTATCTCAACAGTTAAAGTTCTTGATTGCTTTAACTTTTCGATTCATATTGGCATTGGCGTTGTTGTGCCTCTCCTCCTCCTCTCAGAGTTTCTGCATTGTGTGGTCTAGTCTCGTGCGTCTGCATTGTGTGGTCTAGTCTCGTGCGTCTGTATGTTTGGAGCTCCATGTGTTGTGTGTGTATGAATGTGGTCTGGTCTCTGTTGTTATGTGTGTTCTGTCATCTGTTTGGTGTGTCTATTTGTGTGGTGTGGTTGTATTCTCTGAGAGCTGGAGGCAGAGGCGTGCTTGTGTTCTCATAGAGGCAGGGCATGTAGCCTATCAATTATTGAATCAAGACAACTTTGCAGTTAAATGAAGCATCCGAACTCTGCCCAGGGATCACAATTAACTGAGGCATCCGACTGACTCGATCACAGGTAAATGAGGCATTCTGGTAGGTTTATTTTTAGACTCTTTGTATAGATCACTCTGATTATGGGTTGTGGGCTGTAAATAGAATTAGGTGAACGAGAGAGGAATCGATTTGATTTTAGAAATTTAATTCCCGTAACTTGATGTTCAGAGTTGTCTGGTTTTTTAGATTAGATTTTCCGCATTCTTGGTGAGGCGGCAGTATAGATCCTTAATTGCACAGAAAACGAGAGAAACAGGGCCTGCCAATATGGATCTGGGCGGCGGCCAACGTCAAATAATGGCCACTGGGAGCGTAATAATGGCCACTGGGAGCGTTTTTCTGGAGGAGAAATTCCTCAGAGCCTGCGGTTTCTTGGCATGGTGAGCGGTTTCTTGATTTTTTAATTAGATCCTCTGAATCCATGTTTTTCGGTTTTTTAAATTAAATCTTGTGCATCCATGCTGAGGCGGTTTCATTTTCATATTCCACAGGAAGCCTATGCTGAACCCAGATTGCAGTCAGAGTGCCTGGCTGTGCCAGAGGATCAGATCCTCTGCATCGATCGATGGTGAGGCGGGTTTTTGGTTTTTTTAATTAAGTCCTCTGAATCCATGTTTCTTGGTTTTTTTAATTAAATCCTTTGAATCCATGGTGAGGCGGTTTCCTTGGTTTTTTAAATTAGATCATCTCTGAGGCGGCAACATAGATCCCTGGTTGCACAGAAAGCGAGAGAAACCAAATTCAATATGGCCCGGCGTCGAAGCGTTTTTGAGGAGAAATTCCTGAGATCCTGCTGTAAAGTGAAGATGTTAAAAGATGGAGTTGGAGGGCGTATACGGTGCATAGTGTTGGTACAATAATAGGCCGGTGCTTGCTCCAGAATGGGTTTGTACGATGTGGTATCCAGTAGTGGACTTACGGTTGGTCGCCCATTTTTTTACGCATCGTCTGGCCATTCTCTCAGATTATTCCTGTTACGTGGACGACATTGAAGCTAAGGGCAAAGAAAAAGGGATTGAGGAACGCCCTAACCCTTGCAAATATCATGTCTATGTGGATTCATCCCTCAGAGGTAAGCCTGTAAGCATTTTCTTGACGGACTATGTTAATTTTGTTGGGTGTCATTGTCGATTGAACCAAGGAGAATAGGGGATTTCATGAGAAATGCATACATACATGTGTGATAAAGGGAATGTTCAGATTTCACTGTACTTTTTCTTGTAAGATAATTCATTCATTTATAATTTATAGTCATCGTTGTGATGATGTCATGATTCTGATAATAAATTTATGTATTGCTGTGAAAAAGACATTGATTCTCCTACTCCAAGCTTCCAAAATCCAAAACCGTCAAACTCTTTTGCAGATGTTTTGCATTTAATTGATTATATCTTCCAATTTGATAAATATTCCCACTGAGTTCTAGGGTATATTCCTGGAGTATGATGACTTGGGTTCTGTCTCAGAACATCCTTGAAACTCATCTCCTTGCCCAGAGTCTTGGCATACTATAGCTAAGGATATATCATAAACCTGGGCCGAGGTTTCTCATAATCGGCATAACCATAAAGATATATCATAAACCTGGGCCGAGGTTTCTCATAATCGGCATAACCATGATCTGACGTTCTCCCTTACCAATTTACTTGTACCTCATGTCTCATGTTAGATGTGAGGAGCACCAAATAGACATGAAAAATCCTAAAATGCCCTTTATTTGGTGTTGGGCCAACAGTGTTCTCTATTTGTCCAAATTTGCACTTATTGATTTTTTGGGCTTGCATTTACTTAACAGTTATTTGCAATCATTGATTTCTTGGACTTAGGTGCTTGGATTTGTTCACAGTTATTTATTTGCAATTGTAGTTATTGATTTTTTGGGTTTGAATGGGCCAACAGTGTTCTCTATTCGTCCAAATTTGCAGTTATTGATTTTTTGGGCTTGCATTTACTTAACAGTTATTTGCAATCATTGATTTCTTGGACTTAGGTGCTTGGATTTGTTCACAGTTATTTATTTGCAATTGTAGTTATTGATTTTTTGGGTTTGAATTCGCTTAGCAGTTATTTGCCATTATTGATTTCTTGGACTTGCTTACAGTTATTTGCAATTGACCTGAACAATCCTCCTATTATGACCTTGAATCACTTTTTGAAACCTCAAAGTCA
Source organism: Pinus taeda (assembly GCA_000404065.3). Lineage (NCBI taxonomy): Eukaryota > Viridiplantae > Streptophyta > Pinopsida > Pinales > Pinaceae > Pinus > Pinus taeda. The sequence continues at coordinate 4,715 of APFE030923584.1, read as the reverse complement.
AAACCATAATCATTCCTCTCATAATCCAAAAGCTTCCTTTTGGCCTTTTATAATAAAGCCAACGAAATTTGCTAAATTATTCATTATATCCAGAGAACTTGAATTACAGTGGTTTTGGGAACTGGGATTACAACATAAATGCTAAATTACACTGCTTTTGGCACCAGCAGTGTTTTCTATTTTTCCAGATTTGCAGTTTTATTGATTTCTTGGGTTTGGGTGCTTGGATTTGCTAACCGTTATTTGTAGAGATTCTAGTCTAGACCACTGAACTCCAACTCTACTCCGAACTCCAACTCTACTCCAAAGTTTCTACGGAACTTTGCCTTTTGATAAGGGTTGCATCTGTAAGAAATTTACTCATCTCAGTTAGTTTACATGCCTTAGAATAGTCACTGTCAGTCACCCGCTGCGTACTTCGGCTATTATTTTATTTTGATGCATATACAGTGACATTGAATATGTTGGACTAGTTCTTTTGTAAAAAAATAACCTGCCATTGTAAAAAAATAAATTATGGGGTGCATACATCTGGAATTCCATAAGAATTTGTACACCCTTGCATGTTATGTGGTGGAGCCCATGCCAAATAGATTATATATTATATGCTATGTGGACGTATTGATGGTTTTTGTGTTGCCAAATAGATTATATATTATATGCCTTGACGTATCAAATAATGGGCTTACCATTAGTTCTCCCACTGCAGCGTCTGTTCTCCCTTGACCGGTCTCCCAGTGCAGCGTTCCTTCTCCCAGTGACATTGAATCTAAGCGCAGGGAAAAAAGGAAACCATTTAATTTCTTCCGTCAAAGGTAAGCATTTTTTGAAATACATATTTAATGAAAAAAATGTTCAAATTCATTTATTTTCCTGTATGACTTTTCAATATATGTATGTTGTATTCCTAGCCAGAAAAATAATTATTTCTTACTCTCAGCTTTCAAAACCTTCAAACTCCATGTTGTGCTGGGAATGTTTGATTGATTATATTTTTTAATTGGATGAATATGCCCAATGGGTTGTAGGGTATATGCGAGTATAATGGCTTGTATTGTATGGATATAGGTATATGCGAGTATAATGGCTTGTATTGTATGGATATATCACTGTTGCAGAAAAAGATACACCATAGTGCAAATGGTGCAAAGGGTTAATTCAAACCTTTATATCAATTTCCAATTTATTCATTGTCTTTATTTTCATCATATCTCTATATCTCTATGTTCTAACCTTTGCATTCACTTATCAAGTTATCAAATTCGGTTAGTCACTTTGCTTAAAATATTAAATTTAATTCAAAAAGTTTTTGCTACTTTATAGATAACCCATATATGACTACTAAATTTTAATAATTGGTGTGTTTTTTGCAGATGATTTAAAGACATGAAGAAAATACAAGCATGCTAGGATAGATGAACTATCTATATGTCATGATAGAAGATATGAATTCATTATGTTATTATGACCCAAAATAAACTAGTAGTGATTTATTTTTCATCTTTCTTTTGTAATTACTCTAAAAACATTATCATTATAATAAAAAGTAACATTTTGTTTGAAAGGGCTAAAAGCCCTTTCTCATTGCTCTCGAGGATGGACCATGGCCGTCCTCAAGGGTTTGTGTCCTTCTCTCCACCTTACCTTTTCATTTACTTTTATTTCTTTATTTTAGAACTAGATACTTTTAGTTTAATAGATTGCAAACTAAAAGCTTTTAATGTATAGATTGATTGATGTGTTTTTCTATTACTTGAATTTACATGTATAATTTTGTGGAATGATTTTTTTTTTAGTTTCATTTATATGATTGTGTTTACAATGAATTTCTGATGTATATTAATTTGTATTTTGAAATGTGTGAGAATTTTCTTTGTTAATGCTTTGTGTCTATATTATGTTTGCGTATTTAAAACATTTTTGTGTGTGACGACCAAGATTTGATATGCAATGTTTGTATCTTTGTGTGTTTACAATGTGTGGGATGGCCAAGACTTGATATCTAATGTTTGTATCTCCGTGTTTACAATGCTTTTTGTGATGTTCATTATTTGATGTGTATATTTTTGTGTGTGGTGACCAAAATTTCATATGAAATGTTTGTATCTTTGTGTGTTTACAATGTGTGGGATGGCCAAGACTTGATATCTAATGTTTGTATCTTTGTGTGTTTACAATGCTTTTTGCGATGTTAATTATTTGATGTGTATATTTTTGTGTGTGATGGCGAAATTTTGATATGCAATGTTTGTATCTTTGTGTGTTTACAATGTGTAGGATGGCCCAGACTTGATATCTAATGTTTGCATCTTTGTGTGTTCACAATGCTTTTTGTGATGCTCATTATTTGATGTGTATATTTTTGTGTGTGAGGACGAAATTTCATATGCAATGTTTGTATCTTTATGTGTTTACAATGTGTGGGATGGCCAAGACTTGATATCTAATGTTTGTATCTGTGTGCGTATACAATGCTTTTGGTGATGTTCATTATTTGATGTGTATATTTTTGTGTGTGAGGACCAAAATTTCATATGCAATGTTTGTATCTTTGTGTGTTTACAATGCTTTTTGTGATGTTCATTATTTGATGTGTATATTTTTGTGTGTGATCGCGAAAAATTGATATGCAATGTTTGTATCTTTGTGTGTTTACAATGTGTGGGATGGCCAAGGCTTGATATCTAATGTTTGTATCTTTGTGTGTTTACAATGCTTTTTGTAATGTTCATTATTTGATGTATATATTTTTGTGTGTGAGGACCAAAATTTCATATGCAATGTTTGTATCTTTGTGTGTTTACGATGCTCTTTGTGGTGTTCATTATTTGATGTGTATATTTTTGTGTGTGGTGACCAAAATTTCACATGCAATGTTTGTATCTTTGTGTGTTTACAATGTGTGGGATGGCCAAGACTTGATATGTAATGTTTGTACCTTTGTGTGTTCACAATGCTTTTTGTGATGTTCATTATTTCATGTGTATATTTTTGTGTGTGGTGACCAAAATTTGATATGAAATGTTTGTATCTATGTGTGTTTACAATGTGTGGGATGGCCAAGACTTGATATCTAATGTTTGTATCTTTGTGTGTTTATAATGCTTTATGTGATGCTCATTATTTCATGTGTATATTTTTGTTTGTGAGGACCAAAATTTCATGTGCAATGTTTGTATCTTTTACAATGTGTGGGATGGCCAAGGCTTGATATCTAATGTTTGTATCTTTGTGTGTTTACAATTCTTTTTGTGATGTTCATTATTTGATGTGTATATTTTTGTGTGTGGTGACTAAAATTTCATATGCAATGTTTGTATCTTTGTGTGTTTACAATGTGTGGGATGGCCAAGGCTTGATATCTAATGTTTGTATCTTTTTGTGTCTACAATGTTTTCTGTGATGTTCATTATTTGATGTGTATTTGTGATTGTGTATGACAATGATTGTTGTTTGGGCTTCATTCGCATAGTTATGCATTTACAATGAATGTGGATGACATGCTTAGTATGTACTTTGAAATGTGTGTGAATTTTCTTCAGCATATAGTTTGATTTAGTGTCTACATCAACTTTGTATGTTTCGATATTTACGATCTTCTATGTATGATGATCAAAATTTGATATGCAATGTTTGTATGTATTTATAATTTTGTGTGTGTAATAAGAAATTTGATGGGATGTTTGTATGTTTGTGTATTTGCAATGCTTTCATGTTTGAATGTTTGTGTATTTGTAATGTTTGTTATGTTTGTGTATTTATTGTGTGTTTGTATTGTTTTTGTACTCACAATCTTGTTTGTAATGATTAAAACTTGATTTGTTTTCTTGATTATTTGCAATGCTTTTGATCTTTGAATATTTGTGTATTTATAATGTTTGTTATGTTTGTGTATTTATTGTGCGTTTGTATTGCTTTTGTACTTACAATCTTGTTTGCAATGATTAAAACTTGAATTGTACTCTTGATTGTATGTTTGTATTCTTCATTGTATGTGTGTTGTGTACGCTTGATTGTATGCATTTTTTATTTGTTTGTATTCTTTGTCATGTTTGTAGTAAAATATGAAGGAACGTTTATGTGTTTGTGTATTTATAATGTTTTTTAATGTAATGATGGAAATATGATATGATGTTTTAGTACTTGTGTATCTATATGGTTTTTAATAGAATGATGAAATTTTGATGTGATGCTTGCATATCTATATTTTTTAATGTAATGATGATTGTTGATTGTAAATTGGTATATGCTTGGAATGTCAAAATGTGTGAGAATGAGAAATTTTTTATATGGGATTATTTGTATTTGCAATAATATTTTTGTAATGATCAAAATTTGATGCCTATTTTCAATTTAAATTTATTGCACATGAAATTAAAAGGGGGATTGGGAGAGTGTTGAGTGAAATAGTAATATTATAGAAGCTATAAGTGAGGGGTAGCTCAAATGAACTTTAATGTATTGCTTAGGGAAATCACATAGAAGGTGGGGTTGGGGGAGTGATGAGTGAAACAATAGTAAACCATAAATTAGGAGTGAGGGGGAGGGACCAAATGAACTTCCACCTATTGCAAAATTCTAGAAGCCGAGAGAAGTTCCTTCTAAATATAAAGAAACTATTACTTGTATACTTTTATTTATCAAATTTTATATTATAATAATTCCCCAATTTTAAATAATCAATATAATTTTCCCTTATATCTATAATAAACTTG